>CM046366.1:2751465-2986612 GCA_025413025.1 Ficus hispida
ACACCAGGTAATAAAATCGCGCCAACATTTTCATATGCAATATCAGTTATATATACATATATGTATGTATCATGTGGTTGACTAATGAGGTTTTGAAATTGACACAGATTTCATACCAAGTGTCAGTAACAATCCTCCAAGCAGTAAGAAGGATAACACAGGTCTGATTGTGGGAATTTCTGTTGGTGTCGGGGTTGTAGTTTTGCTGTCGGTTTTCGTGATCTTCTATATTGTCCATAGAAGAAGGAAAGCTCAAATGGAAAATGATGAAGGTAATCATTTCTTTATCTAGTTTATGCACGGTTAGTCTCCAAAAGAAATTATAGGGAGAAAAAGAAAAGAAGATTGACTTCTAGTCGATTTGCAGACCTATTGGGAATGGATGTAAGACGTACACCTTCAGTTACGCTGAACTCAGGACGGCAACGAATGATTTCGATCCCACTAATAAGTTGGGAGAAGGAGGATTCGGACCTGTCTACAAGGTGAAACAAGTTCCATTTGTTGATACAAAGATTAAGAAATTGTAGTTTCTAAGTAAGCTTTGAATTTGTACAGGGAACACTTGCAGATGGAAGAGTTATTGCTGTGAAGCAACTGTCTCTGACTTCCCACCAAGGGAAGAACCAGTTTGTGACCGAAATCGCCACAATTTCCGCTGTTCAACATCGGAACTTGGTGAAACTGTACGGCTGTTGCATTGACGGTGCTAAAAAGACTTCTTGTTTATGAGTACTTGGAGAACAAGAGTCTGGATCAAGCACTCTTTGGTAAGATCGTAACACTATTTTCTTTCTATACAAGTACATTTACATATAAATAATGTCTAATAATGTCTATGGCTGGCCTTGACATTCAGGGAAGCACAGCTTGAAGCTCGATTGGTCAACTCGGTTCGATATTTGCTTGGGTGTAGCAAGAGGTCTAGCTTATCTTCACGAGGAGTCGCGGCTTAGAATTGTACACAGAGACGTAAAATCTAGCAACATTCTACTTGACTCTGATCTTGTCCCCAAAATATCGGATTTCGGTTTGGCCAAACTTTATGATGAAAAAATGACACACATTAGTACTCGTGTCGCTGGAACAATGTATGTCGTACTTGACAGCCTTAATTTTCTTTTTTAACTTGTGATGTATTACTAATAATTTGTTAACTTAAACTTGTTGATGATGTTTTAGAGGGTATCTTGCACCGGAGTACGCAATGCGTGGGCACCTTACAGAGAAAACCGATGTCTTTGCCTTTGGCGTTGTGGCTCTAGAGATTATTAGTGGCCGGTCAAATTCCAACACTAGCCTAGAAGAAGATGAGATATATCTTCTTGAATGGGTAAGTGATGTACTAAGTTGGATTATTGGCATCCAAAAATGGAACAACTTTCGACTTCCTTGACTCAATTTAATGAATTTTCTTGCTTGTTAGGCGTGGAATCTTCATGAACAAGGCCGCGAAATTGAGTTGGTGGATTCAGAACTATCCGAATTCGATGAGGAAGACGTGAGAAGGATCATAGGAGTAGCCCTTTTATGTACGCAAACATCTCCCACAATTCGACCGTCCATGTCAAGAGTGGTAGCAATGCTTTCGGGAGACATTGAAGTGAGCACCGAATTTCGAGGCCCGGTTACTTGGCAGACTGGAAATTCAGCGACGCGACTACTGAAATGACTGGCATTGCAACTAAAGGAACCGACTCTAGCTTTTGCGACTCTTCCGCGAGTACGAGCATGGTTACTGATGCAGTGCCACCGCCTCCAAATGGTGCTGAACGACCTGTGCTTCGTAGCACCATTAACGAGGAAGGTGAAAATTAGTTGAGTTTATGTCGTGCATAATTTTTGTTCTTGTTTGTCAATTTCTTGTAAATTTTACACACTTTATCTTATGTTAAGTATTAGTACCATGTTTTCTTTTTTCTTTTTAATACTAGAGATACACGTCCCTAAATTTTGAATTTTAGTGTTGAACTTCTCTCTTTTTGTCTATGTTTCATTCATTCTTTCTGTCTGTCAAATCTATGCAAAATGTGGTTGTAATGTAGAAATGAGTTCTCATCAGCAGTACATTGACAGAAAATTCTGCTCCAACGGAAAAAAATTTTTATGGAGGTTTTTGCATTTGACAGTTATTTTCTACAACACAGAGCTGGTAACCTTCCGGGTTACTAGTTAGAATGGGCAATAAATTCTCCTATTTTCAGAATCTGATTATTTGCATTTGGAACTTTAGCAGGAGTTTTGGGGAACTTCTCATCTACTATTGAGTAACCTGCCGGGTTACTCGTATTTCACAAGATCTTGTAACCCGCCAGGTTACTCGTTAGATTTTCCAAATATTGGGGATCCCTTATTTTGAGAATGTGACTATTGTATTTGGAACTCTAGTAGAGTTTTGGGGTCCCTATTATTGAACTTGCACAAAATTATTGAGCCACTTTTTTTAAAAGTTGGGTTTTACAAATCATGTGTTTTATTTATTTAAAAAGAATATTCTTTCAACAATAATGTGACATCTACAAAAAAAAAAAAAAAAAAAAAAAAAGAGAGAGAGAGAGAGAGAAGAGAACATCAAATGGCCCATAAATCTCTTTACACAAAATAAAATCCAAATCAAAGAAGCTTTTGACACCAAGACAAAATCAAATTAATCACCAAATGTCCCACTTCTCATATACAAGACAAATTCCAAAAACATCTAAAAAGAAAAAGCAGGAAATCCCAACCAAAATTTTGTTTCATTGATAATTCTTATACAATTTCAACTTAAAATATTCACTAAAAAGCAGAATAAGAGTATCCTGCCACAACCAAGATAATTCCCAAAATACCCATACCCCAAAAGAAAAAGTAAAAAGTAAAAGCTTAATCACACAAGATGACCCTTGTGATGACAAGAACAAAACAGGAAGCACCAAAGAAGAAGACGGTGACAAAGTCCCTAGCAGACCACTTCCTCACAGGTTTCGCCTCGACTCGGAGACTCTTCGCCCGGCGCAGCGCGTCGACCTCCTTCAGCAAATCGAATTCGATGCCCTTCTTCTTCAGCTCCTCGACGCACCTCGCGAGGAGCTTCCCGTCCTCCTTCTCCCTCTCGAGCATCTTCTCGAGGTGGACCTCAGTGTCGGTCTTGTACCGGACGGCCCAAATTAGTCCTAGGGAGAAGAGCAACGAGCAGAGCGAAGGAATCCACGATCTGCGGCAAACCGAGACGCCGCCTTGTGGGGCCCAGGAGGCGGCGTTGAAGAGGAGAACGAGGGAGAGGGAGTGGAAGATGAAGAAGAAGACGTAGAGATTGGTGATCTCCTTTCGAACCGAATCGATTTGGGTCTCCTTGAGGGAGACTCGGCCGAGGATGAGCTCTTCCTCTTTCAGCCATTGCTTGAGGAGGAGCTTGTGGGTCGGCGTTTCGGCGATTTGTTGAAGTGGGTGTGGGGTTTTGGACTCCATTATTGACGTGCTTTGATCGGCCATGGAATTTGTGAAAAGAGAGTGAGACAGAGAATAAGAATAGAGAGAGAGAGAAACTTGGGGTTGACGTTAACGGGCCAAAGCTAAGCTGTATTTAAATGTTGTAACGGTCGAATTTAAAGGAGTTTTGAAACTTATGTTGCCAAAGCTAAGATGAGATATATCTTCTTGAATGGGTAAATGATGTACTAAGTTGGATTATTGGCATCCAAAAATGGAACAACTTTCGACTTCCTTGATGCAATTTAATGAATTTTCTTGCTTGTTAGGCGTGGAATCTTCATGAACAAAGCCGCAAATTGAGTTGGTGATTCAGAACTATCGGAATTCGATGAGGAAGACATGAGAAGGATCTAGGAGTAGCCCTTTTATGCATGCAAACATCTCCCACAGTTCGACCGTCCATGTCAAGAGTGGTGGCAATGCTTTCAGGAGACATTGAAGTGAGCATCGAAATTTCGAGGCCCGGTTACTTGGCAGACTGGAAATTCAGCGACGCGACTAGTGTAATAACTGGCATTGCAACTAAAGGAACCGACTCTAGCTTTTGCGACTCTTCCGCGAGTACAAGCATGGTTACAGATGCAGTGCCACCGACTCCAAATGGTGCTGAACGACCTATGCTTCGTAGCATCATTAATGAGGGAAGGTGAAAATTAGATTTTGAGTTTATGTTATGCATGATTTTTGTTCTCGTTTGTGAATTTCTAGTAAATTTTACACAGTTTTTCTTATGTTCCTGATACTAGAGGAGACATACCCGTTTGTTTGCATAGTTAATGTACTTCATAGTTACAAAATGTATTTTCTATTTCGTCCAAATCCAGGTATCTCGCATATGATGCTGATTTACGTCTCTTGCTAATTGGCAATTAAGGATAAACGCATACTACAGATTAATAAAATTCTACTATTTACTCATGTAGAAATTATTTTTACAAAACAAGGATTATAAACTTACAAAAACAAGTTTTGTACAAGTTATTTAAAAAATTACTCAGAGAGCCTCTACTTGTGGTGGGTTAATTCCCAACTCTTTTATTTATCAAAAAAAAAAAATCCCAACTCTCTCTCTCTCTCTCTCTCTCTCTCTTAAAATGGGGTTATTTTCACAAATGTCCTCAAATCATACCCCAATCTCGATTTGGCTCCTGAGGTTTACTTATAGATGATATGCAACCCCGATTTTTGTATAAACTTAACCAATTACTGTCTTTAGCTTTTACGCATGATCATTGTCTTCTTTTTTTTTTTTCTTTTTTTCTTTTTTTTTTTCTTTTTTCTTTTTTTTGATGAATAATCTTGATCAATGTCTTGGCAATAGAATGATCTTTTTCCCATAATTTAAGAGAGATATCATGAGGCAGTGTAATTGGAGGAGGTACTTATTTCATTTCATAATTAACTTTTTTTTTCACTAATTGCTCCTCAAAATTCAAATTTTGTAATATTTCATTCACCTACTTTCTCCTCATTTTCTCACTCTTCTCCGTCTTCGTTCTTTCTCTTATGAGGGCCCATTTGGGGATATCTGAAGATAGTATTTTGGAAATTTAGTTGAAAATGTGTGTTTTGAAAGAAAACTTTCGAAAAAGTTCTGTAATATAGAAAATAGTATAAAAGTTTAAAATGTGTTCAGAACAAATATGCATAATAATTCTTGTATTATTTGTCTTATCATTGTGAGTATTTTCACATAACAATTATCTTATTTTGATTTAAATTTAGAAAGTTATGCATTTTTAAAATTTAAATTTTTTGAAAATAAAAGAAAATATAATTTGATATAAAGTTAGGAGTTTTGAATCCTAATGGCAAAATGTCATCTAAGTTACGACTTCATTATTATTATTAGTTTTTGCCCTAAAGATGTAGAAAAAATAATAATGACGATGACAACGGTGATGATGATAGATAAAGATTTTTATAAAATGCCGAGTTGATTTCACTTTTACAAGTTTCTTTGTTTTCAACATACATAAGATGTTTTTAATATTTTTTATAGATGACAAAAGGTTTTGTGAGATTAAGGATGTACCACTGGTACAAATTATGGATTATACGACGGTTATTAACATTTTAATTTTTTTTTTTTTCCTCTCTCTACCTCGTTGCCTTTCTACACTGTTCATCTTTTCTTTCCTTCTAATCTTAACATGTTTTCTGGTCTGCTTTCTCTATATTGTTCACCTTTTGTTCTGATTTACGGTTTTTTCTTTTGAGGTTTTTTTTTTTAATTTGGTTTCTACTCTGCATTATTTATGCTCTTCTTCGAACCCTAATTTTAGGTTTTTTATTTCCTGTAGTTTGTCTTCTTTGTTTTTTTTTTTTTTTTTTTTTTTTTTTTTTTTTTTTTTTTACTTTTTGAAATTCAGATTTTAAAGTTCAGTCTTTTATTCATCTTTTATTTCATATTTTTGGCCTTTTTTAAATTTATTTTTTCAACGATTTTGATTTAGGGTTTTTTCTTTGAGATTTTTTTATTAGATTTCTACTCTTCATTGTTGATGTTTTTCTTCGAACCCTAGTTTTTTTTCTACTGTTTATCTTCTTTTTTTTTTTACTTTTTGAAATTTAAATTTTAAAGTTAAGTTTTTTATTCATTGTTTCTTCGTATTTTTGGTCTTTTTTATTTTTTTAATGATTTTTGTCTCTAAATTTCTGATTTTTATTTTCATTTTTTTTTTGTTTGATTCTCTTTTTTGGGTTTCTGGTTGTTGTTTTTTTTTTTTTTTCATTTGTTTTGTTTTTTAAATCTTACAATTATTTTTTGTCTTCTGCATGTATAAAATTTAACTAAAGCTTGTTCCGTTTATTATAAAATAGAAAATGAAAGAAAGAATGGGATCTGTTTTTAGTTTTTTTATTTTTGTTTAATCATTTTTTTTCCCCTTTTGAGTTTTTTTTTTTTTTTCCTTTTGTTTCTTCTCTGTTTTTGTTTTTAATTATTGTGATCATTTTTTCCCCCATCTGTACATAACCTGAGAAAAGTTTTTTTTTTTTTTTTAATATATCATCATCATCATCATCATCAGCTTACATTTTTATGATTGAGGGAAATCCTGGTAAAAAATTAAAGACAAAAAAAAATAGACGAAAGTATGAGGTATGTTTTGCTTTATTTTGTTTTGGTTTTGATTTTTTGAATTTTTTTGTAGCATTTTGTTTTCTGAAATTATATATATTGTTTTAAATTTTTAATTTTTAATTTATGTTAATTCATTTTTGTAGATTGTGATGATGGTTCAAAATGGCTGCATTGGGAGTACAAAGAGAAATATTCAAGACCTTTCTTTTATTTTTTGGTATTACGTTTTTGGTTTTTGCAATTTTTATCCGGGGTAATATTTGGTTTAGTTTGGTTTTAAATATTCATCTTTTATTGTTCTGTTTATGATCGCATGTCGTTTTGGAAATTTACAGCTTAGTTTTCATATTTTACATTTTTTTAACGTTAGTTCATTTTGGTGTGAATCAGGTAGCGGAATTCGAACCTTAGATCCATATCAGAATCAGATAAACATTCATTTATTACAACTCAATTATAAAATATAATTTATTAAGCATTCTTAATTCATATAATAGGACACAAAATTTACCACAAAAGCAAGCATTTCTGAACTTGATACATGCCAAGGTTGGTTTTACAATGTCTGTCCATACTGCTACAGACAAGTCAAACAATCAGAGACTTCATGGTGGTGCGATACTTATGCATATTTAACTATCCAATCACCTGGTAATATTATTTACTTTTATTATAAAATAAAATAAAAAATTTCTAATAGTTAAAAATTAAATAGATTTTTAATATTTACAACAGATACAAAATCAATGTTGAAATCGAATACAGCATTGGAGGGATGAATGTTGTCATATTTGGAAAAACTATCAAATCACTGATAAACAAATATTGCTCCATATTAATTATTTAAGAAGGATACACTGATTCAAATAGCATCCCCCTATCCTCGATCAACTTAAAGACATGTCAAAAATATTTCTGATTCAATTTCGTCTTAGAGGTACTTTTATTAATGCAACAATTGTAAAAACCTTTGACGACGATAAATTATCAATATTATTGCCTGCACCACCAATTGAATCCCCCAGAGACATCCCATCACTGTTAGCCTTTTTAGACCCACGCAACCAGAAAGCAAAAAGATTGTAACAAAAAAAAACTCAGTTTCACCTAACCTATAACAGAAGAAGTTGAATCAAGGTACATTGTTATTCATGTTTAATTTTAAATTTTTTTAATTTCCTTACTCAATATATATATTCATAAATTACAAACTATCATATAATTATATTATTATTATTTCAGCCCTCATCAGCATAACATATTTATTTCAATTTTATTTATAAAGATCAAATAACTAATAGACTTTTTTTTTTTAATTTCCATCATGACAGATAAAAAGAAAAAATAAAGAAAATTTAACATGGTTGATAGCATCTCAATCAAGCATAGAAAGCTCCACTTGCAACAACTCTATCTGTAAATATATATATATATATATATAACTCCGACATGTTAATACAAATTTAAATATATTTATTCTAATATTTTAATAGTAAGAATAAAAATAAAAAAACAAAACAAAATCCTTGAACTTATTATAATTATATTATATATCTTAATTAATTACATTTATTGTATGTTATTTAATTTTACTTTTTTTTTTTTTTTTTTCCGTGTAACACACAGGTATTAAACTAATCCAAACTAAAAAAATAGCAATCAGTAGTTTGAACTTTCAAGAAGCCCAAAGCCCCTTCAATCAGTGACAACTGTCATAACCAACCAAGAGGAAGCATGTCAAATGCACATAGGTGCTTTTTATATATGTATGTATGTATGTATAGATAGATTTAGAATATTTTTTAGACAGAAATTCTTCGTAAACTGTGTTGTCTAAAAGAAACTAAAACACAGATTCTCTCTACATTGTGTCATTATTTCTATAAGTTTATATTTATATCTTCTATTGGAGTTGATTAATTTTTAAAAATAAAATTTAATTTTTTTTAATTTTTTTAAAATAAAAATTTAATAAAAAAATATAATTTAATTAAAGTTAAATATAAACATTAAATAAACTAGAAATGATTCGTTTGGTTGGTGAGTTTAAACTCATCATTATTAATTTAATTTTTATCTTTTTTTTTTTAAAATTTTTTATCTTTGATGAAAAAATCAATCAAAATTATTATTTAAATTTATAAATCTTACCTCAAACTCAAACATCAAACACATATAAGTTTCATGTCAATGGCTACTAAAATGAAGTGTACAAAAAAGCGTCCTCTTCCTCACCGCGCATAAAAGTTAAATCATTACAAATAAGAAAGCTGCCACATGAGACAAGCTCACAAAAACCATTAAACAGAAAGTTAAAAAATGTTAGCCACATATGACAAGCTCACAAAACCATTAAAAAAAAAAAAAAACGAACGAGAAGTTAAAAGAACCGGAGGTAGTTGATTTACCCGCTCAACTGGTCCGCAGGGGAAAGACATTTTCAATAGTTTTCTTGTAAATCTCAGTATTTCTATGAATATTTCCTAAATATTGAAACTCGATATCATGGTCAATAAATTTTTTATGAGAATTAAAGAGATTTTTTTAGAATTGTGATAAGTATCCTGCGGTCTATCTTCTCAACAGGGATTAAAATCTCTGTAAAATTTTAATGTCGTTGCACTATTACTTTAGAAAAGTGAGAAACTAAAACATAGAAAAGTAAGTTACAAAGCATTTTATATGTTTTAAATTGCATGATGTAATATATGTGATTAAATATCATTTAAGATTAGAGATGCAGCTAGAAATACATTTCAGTGGAGTGTAACTAAATTTATTTTCAAAAAATATTAAATTTTAATGGAGATTATATGATAATTTTTTTATTTCAATGGAGCAAAGCAGAAAAATCACAAATTTTTATGATAGAATAATTTTAGTGGGGACTATGTGAGAATTATATTATGATGTAAATGAGCTGAGCTCCCAACCCTAACATAATGATGTAAATGAGCTGCTTTTGTAGACTCAAGTCTCACTTACGGAATTGATTATACCCATGTTATATATTGATAAAATGGTCTATTACAAGATAATAAGGGTGGTGGATCCCATGTGGAGGTGGCAGAAATAACAACCAAGAATTATTAATAGAAAATAAATGTTAGAGATAATAAGCAAACAAGGCAAACAAAAAGATAAATATTTTTTGGATTTTTGGTAATAAAATGAAATAAAAGATAGGTTAAATAATCTTGAATGCTTTTATTCAGACTCAATATTTCAATTCTATAACTCAATCACAAGTTTCACATCCCAAACATGGAGTTGAAATATATAGATTTGAAAGAACAAATAATAGAAAAAGTATTTAACCCAATTAATCTCTTCTCATTTAAGTAAGCATAACTATTCTTATACGTTATCCGAATACGATAAATACCCTATGATAGAATGCAATAATTAAGGATGTTTATAAAAAAATAATTGAAAGACAACTACATGTCACTAATGATTTAATACATCGAATATAATAACTAAAATCACTGTCACTACAAAAATAATCACTATAACAATAAGCAGAAGAGAATAAAATAATCAAATTTGTAAATGTTGAATAATAAATTGAATTGAAATAAAAAGAAAAATGCAAACAAATAACTTTCACTCAAGACTTAGCTTTCCGACGGTGGTGCCTTACTCACAAAAATATATGTCACTCATCTCACATTTCAAGAAAAACTAAGGAACCAAGAACTAAAAAATTGAAACTGAATTTCTTTCACAATATTTGAATGAAAATTACCACAAAAGAACCATTATTTTTAAAGTGTTTTGAGGCTCAATTAAAAAGGGAAATAAACCAATGAGAATAGGAAACTAAAATTAGAAAATAAAAACAAGGAAATAAAATAAAAGTACAGTTAAATATCTCCATTTCAAATATTTGACTCGAGGAAATTGGGCCAATTTGATTTTCATGGGAGACTTTTTTCTGAAGTAGCAATCCGGAAAGTAAAATATTATTGTTCACATCCGTCATGTGGTGCGAATGAAATGGCTATTGCTAATAATGAGCCATGTGGCTTTCTTCAATTTACTGCTTGACCGGCTTGGGAGCTGATGTGACTTAAAAGAATAGATTTCATGACTCAATTGCATGGCTTTTTCTCCATGATTTTTACATTTCTTATGAAATAAGCTAAAACTCAATATTTTTCAATTAAATTATTTTTAAGTAAAATCATGAAAATGTAAAATTAAAACTCAAATATTTTAGCAATTATATAATAATAAACATCAAAGAAAGTGTACTTTTGTGTACAAATCAGAAATATTCTGGGTCAGTATTGGTAGACCATGAGTAATCAAATCACCCATTTATTCCTTAAAAAAAAAAAAGAAAAAAAAAAAAGAACAATTTATCCTTGGTTCGAAGTTAGTTTTGTTATCCTACTTAAAGGGTTTCAAATGGTTTTGTCAAAAATTGATAGAAGAGTACCCAAGAAATCCATCCTCTTACCTTAGGTAACCCACAGCCTTTCTACATACCAAATAGACCAAAGGCCCATTCTTTGGTCATTGACAGCCCAAAGGGTTCGAGAGAGTTAGTTCATAGTAGTTTCCCAGAGAAGCCATTTACTTATCCAATGTTAAAACAATTCCTTGCACCTTTTGAATTTGTCTCTAGTGGCTCCCCTACTCTGGCTCCAGAGGCAGGTCTACTTTCCACCCCGCCCAAGATAGTAATTCCAAGTACTATTCACATGTAAAATCTTTTCTAGAGCTTCTTCATCCGTGTCTACATCCTCAATCAACTAGCCTTAAGTAACTTGGTCTACATTCCACCCTATTTTCGCATTACTTGAGCCTTACTTAAAAATCGCATGGAGCTTCAGACCAGTAATGGATTAGGGTATGCAAAAAACCCTCTAGAGCCCAAAACATATTTGTTCAATGCTACCTCGAAAATGGCTCGAGTTTGTCCCTATTAAACAAAAGGCCTTATTCCTCTTGAGTATTCATCATCAAAGAGAGATCCCAAGTAAACAGATCATGAGAGTAGGAAACAGAAAATCGACAGAGATTGAAATCTCACTAAGAGTATGAGTTTCAAAACCACTCCTAAGAGTCCTTCATATAGCAGTTCGAAGCCCAAAAAAACCCCCAAAACCCTCACCATCTTCATCCTTACCATCAATCCATGGGCCTTTTTCTTTTTTCCTTTTTCCTTTTTTTTTTTTTTCCTTTTAAATTCCCTTGGAAGTCTCCAAAATTTGTTTCCGAAGATCACATTTCCGTCTCCAGCATCATTCTGAGCTATCTTCAGAGATAGGTAAGTGACAATATCTTATCCACAATCCTTACCATCAGCGTCGAAATCAGAATTTATTATTAGAGTGGGCAAAAAAATTTTTTGAATCAAGATTATACTAGCATATATATGTAACAGTTTTAATTTATTAAATTCATTATATATTGATACAATATGCTACTATCAGTCACATGAAATTAGAAACAAAAATAATGCAAGAAAAAACCTAAAATTTGAGTATTGATCTCAATATTTTCACAATACCAAAACCATTTAAGTTTCATATCTTGAAGTTTCAAGTCTAATATATCTTGATACTAAGAGTAAGAACAAACCTAATCAATTTGTCAATAGGAGGATATATAGTTAATTTTCTTGTTTTCACCAAGCATTGACACAATTCCTGAATACTAGATAATTTCTACTATTCAGGATGAAAAATTAACACCTTTGAAAAAGAAAGAAAATTTTTAAATTTATTTGAAAATAGTGAAACGGGATAGTAAAAAGTTGACTTTCTTTAAAAGTTTTTAATTTATATGGTTATATAATGGGCCAATTTTTTAAATTACTATATTATTAAAATTTTTAGTTCAGATTTACATTTTAGATCAAGTCACTAATATTTATAAATTTAATTAAAATATTTTATTTATAAATCTAAATTATTTGTTTAATAAAATATACACAACTTTTAATCAACAGATATGAAGACTAATTTATATACTTATTTTTTTAAAATAAAAAAAACCCTATATAAAACTTTTTTAAAAAGTTAGGGGGCCCCTCCCTCCGTCATTGCTTACCATAGAGTTCTCCATCAACCGTTTACGTGCTCCCCCCCACCATTCTTTGGTGTTACTCATTCCTTTTTGTTTGCAACTCTTGTATTTTGCAAGTTGTTCTCGAAATTTGGAAACAATTGGTGTTCTGGGAGCCATTTTCTATTGATTTCTTTTGAGCTTAATCGACCCCAATTTGGCCTTGTCTTAGTCTTTCTACTCCAGCTCAACAGCCTCTCCGGCCACGTTAGAACCACTATGATAACTCTATTTTAATTATTTTCGTGCATTTAATTGAGCTATGTTCTTCAGAATTTTAGTATGAATAGAATTTGAAACGGCGGCGGTAAAAAATTTTAGTAAGAATTAGAATTTAAGTATGTTCTCCAAGCCCTCAACAGGAACAAACGGCCAGATCGCGCGCGTGCTTCTCAGGCCCGACAGAAGAGCGTCTCCTACAGGCCTATGTCAGCGACAGCAGCAGCTTGTCTGGTCCGCTGCTTCGCGCACACTGGAAAGCAGTGGATTAGAAATTTGAAGTTGTGGCGGCAACAACCAAATCCCACGTGCACTCACCCGTGCTCCAAGCCCTCAGATCATCAAGTAAACGGCCAGATCGCGCTCGTGGGCTTCAAGCCTGAAAGAAGAGCGTTTCTAGTCCAGCCTTCGCCTGTCACGCGTCTAGTGCTTCCTACCCGAATCAGATGCTGCTACGTGTCCAGCTCGCAGAAAAGAAAGCCTGTGCACTACAGCTTGGCGCCAGGAGGAAAGAAAGAAGTAAGGAAAATAAAAAAAGAAACGAAGCGAAGAAAATGGAAAAGGAAAGGGAATAAATCAGACCCTCCAATTTGCCGAAAAAGGGAAAAAAAATGAGAAAAAAAAAAATATATTAAAATAATTCTATTTTAAACTTTCTAAGTTTACCTGTTGGGGAGATACTTGATCGAGAAAAAACTGCAGTAAAATCTTTTTTATATATTTATCGATAAATATTTTATAAATTATTGATTAATTTAACAGCTTAAAACTTGTGTATTAGGTGTCGTTTGCATCCAGTTAAATGGGTTTTTGAATTCAGTCCAAACTTGAACCCGTTGGAGTGTTTAATCCAAAAGAACTCCTTAACCATTAAATTAACTTGGTTTACTGTGCACCTAGTCCCTTTCATAACCCAGTGCCTCCCCCCAACATCTCGCCGTCTCGAGGTAGCCCCAGTGCCAAACACCGATCTAGCTGCTCCCCTTGCGTCTTCGCCATCGACCCAGACCCTTTTCCCCAAACACGAGTCCCCACACCACCCAGGAGCTAGATCTGGTCTCCCCCCCCCCCCCCCCCCCCCCCAACGACAGTCCCCACCATATCCAGCCTTCCTGCCCGACACATCTCCTCGCGACCCAAGCACTAGATTGGGCCTCGCCTTTCCTTCCTCCCTCTCCCTTCCCCTTCGTCATTGCCGTCGCCGCTCCCCCACCCCTTCTCTTTCACTCCCTTTCCTCCTCTCCCTCTCCTTTGCCATCGTCCCCCTCCCTCGTCTCCCTTCCTCCCCTCTTCTCCCTTTTCGCCGTCCTCCCCCTCGCCTAACCGAAGTTTGGAATCTGGGTCCCCACTCCCTGTGTCTTCGCCACCGCCAGGTCCCCTTCCTTGGAGTTGGCAATCTGGGGCCCACCTTCCACTGCGTCTTGCCGCCATCACCCCCCTCACCCCCCCCCCCCCCCCCGGGAATTCGGCGATCTTGTTTGAGAAATAAGGAGAAGAGAGAGAAGAAAGAGAAAGGATAATAGGAATTTTGTTTGTTTTTTTTTTTTTTGTTTTTAATTTGTTACATTAATTATTATTTGATTATTAAAATACTTATAAATTAGATCCATGTATTGTGCATAATTCATTTTGTAGAAATTTAGAAAATGAATTAGCACGCTCTAGAGCTTTGCTTTCACTTCATTGTCTTTGCTTGCTATGGGTATCTCACGAGAATCAAATCTACCTATCACGGATCCCACAGAAGGTATTTTTCTTTATTCCTAAAGTTTCCTCTTCAAATTTTTCTTTTGAGAAGTGCTTTGTGAATTCGTGTTTGTTTTGAAGACGCTAATTTAGAGCATTTATCTTTTATTCCAAATTTTAATTTAATTTAATTTTTTTTTTTAAGATCTGTTCTGTCTTGTGTTCATGGCTTTGTTTAAGTCTTTAAGCTTGAAGAGCGTTGACCAAAACGGCCTGACTTATACGCCTCTCTAGATGGTAGATTTGATGCGCATAATGTTTAGCTTGAATGAAAATAAAAATAAATAAATAAAAAAGAGAAAAATTCATAGCACAAATAGATTCTGGATATAGAACAAATAGATTCGGAATATGTGGTTCTCTGTGCTTGGATCTTTCTTTTGCTTAGAATTTTGCGCAGAATGTTTAGCTTTGAAAAAAAATAATAAAATAAATAAATAAGAGAAAAAGAGAAAATTCATAGAATCTCTTTAGCTGTAAATTTACCCCCCTTTTTTTTTCACTGTATACATAATTTATTTATTTCTTTGATGCTTGAAATAGTATTTGAATGCTCTGGATACAGATTTCATTCCTAAGGCAAGAGACAAACCTCCAGCAAGTGACAAAGATAAGATCCATGAAATTATCGGTGTTGCTGTTGTGTGGTGCTCGTGATAATAGCCTTTTTGGTGGTTGGGTTGCCTACGTTATTATCCGAAGGAAAAAGAAGTCTCAGACCAATGATACCAATATAGTAAGGAATTGAAAAGTACACAACATTAGATTTACATGGAGTCTTCGTAATCTAATCAACATAGCACGAGGTGAACTCTTCAACTGACGCCATATATTATTAGTTATATGTCATTTTTTAAAATGGCCGTTCTTTTCCGGCATGCAGCTATTTAGGCTTACAGCTTAGAAACAAATATAGCTGGGGCCTGCTTGTAGACTACCATCAAGTGCACAGTGATGATACTTCTTCTTGTTTGATATGCAGAGCTCCAACCTTTTAAGAAGTTCCGTTTCAATGAGCTACAGGCCGCTACCGGTGACTTCAATCCTACTAACGTGATAGGAATGGAGATATGGACAGGTCTATCGGGTAAGCGATTATTTGATTACGGATTAATAACAAAAATCCTTCCCAATTATAGTTCACATATACTTTATCCATGATTTTTGAAATGTAACATATTTCCGTTAATAAAATCGTCCTTCAATCAGTTTGAAGAATGTAAAAGACGTGTCAGCAATGCAGGTTGCGGTTAAATAATTTGTATAAAATTACTCTCCTGTTCCTCCATCTTACCTATACCTTTATCAAAATTTAATTCTTATTTGATATGACGATTAAAAAAAAAAAAACTAAACTGGTATCTTCTTCCACCTTTCCCTTGACACCACGGTACTCCGCTCCTGCCGCTGATGCAATGAGCCGCCAAGCCCCGCTCTTTGAGCTTTCCACATATGCTCGCGAGACCCTTGCCCAAAAGCCAAAGCCGCCGCGGCATCTGCTTGCGAGATCCACCCGTGGATGGGTCTCTCCGAAAGCCTTAGCCCAGCTACTGCCCCAAAAAAAAAAAAAAACTTCTTGGAGTACTATCCCTTTTATTGCCACTTTCCTCCATTTTCTCTCCTCTACTCTTTTCAACCCAAATAAATAAAGCAAGGAACAACATTAATGCGGTTTCTTGTAGCCGTAACTTTAAATTGAGCCTGTTTGTGTGATTAAGGAAGTATATATAAGTTGCCTATCACTTGTTTGTTCAAATACCTAGGAAACCAACTTAAACTCTGTTGTATCTTAATCTCATGCTGATGGTTATATATATGTACATATATATATATATATATATGTATATATGTATATTGCAAATGTGTGAGTTTCGGGAATCGAGGTCATGGTGCTCTCGGGGTTTAGTTTCTTTTGTTTTGCATGTTGAATGTTTGATTCATCAGTTTTGAGATCTAACATTAGAAGACTTGCTAATAGGCCTGCTTTTTTTTTTTTTTTTTTTTGAGTAAAGCAAATAAGCCTACTTGCTAATGTTAGATTTCAATATTAAAATTAAATTATAAACCCAAATTAGTTTTAAATAGGTAGAATTACCAAGTACCCTACATTGTGTGCCATGAGCAAATTTTCTGTCAAAATCTAACAATAACGGATTGTAGATTGGGGATGCGATTTACATATGTTACATTTCAAATATCGATGGTAAAGTATTATAAGAGTTAAAATTCGAAGGAATTTTTGTAGTTAATTCTTTAATTAGTTTCAAGATTGCTTGATTGGTACCAATCGAGCTTACTCTAGTTGACGAGGGAGACCCAATTCTTCTAAAATCCTATTTTTCTCCCTCTAGCATATTTAAGATTCATATGATGCTTATTTAATATTGAAATGGAAAATAATATTCTCAAACATGCAACTTAGTGAATATTTTTCCTTTTCAGTCCAAATTTTCAAATTAACCGAGTCTAAGTTTAGTTAGATTTAGTTTAGTTTAGTTTTCCCCCCTTTTTTGATGCATTGGCTTGTACATAGTGAGTATTAATTAGAGAAATTTGGGAATAAATAGTCGGATTTAATAGTATTTATTTTAGTGAGTAAGAATGAAATTTGCTCGGCAAATATGAGATTTACCAATTACTTCTAGACAAATTAAGTTTGATATTTACCTAAAATGAGCATTTATTTTCAGTCCGAGTTTTTGTTTTTCATTTTCGTTGTCTTAATCTGTCATTACCTGGTGCAGCTCATCCTATTTACTTGGCATTGTATTTTGGGCTCTCTTGTTAAGAAGCAAGAACATATTAAGTCCTTTAACTAATTAAAGGTTGCAAAGTATACTATCTTATGAATTATTCTCAACAATACCCCTAAATTTTAACTTATTCTCACTTTGTTATCAAACTTAAAAACTCCCACTTTGTTCTTAAATTTTGAATTATTCTTGATCAATCCCTTTTGATGGAATTTCTGTTAAAAATAGACATAAAAAAACGTGGTTGGGTGCAGTTAAGTAGTGTTTTTCTATCTGTTTTTGCATGTCTCTTAAAAATAGACAGAAGAGGGGAAGTGTAGCTAAGTGGTCTTTTTCTGTCTGTTTTAACAGGAATGGTAATATAACAGATTAAATGAGAGTAATTAAAATTTGAGAGCAAAGTGGGAGTTTTAAAAGAATAAGGACAAAGTAAAAGCTAAAGTTACGCACGAAGAGATTGATACTTCTATTTTTATTAGCATAGTTTAAAAAGTATTTGAAAATATCATGATTTCTTTTTTTTTCTTTCTACAGAAAATTTTATAATATCAGTTATTTTTTGACAGGGAACATTAACCGATGGAAGTCAAGTTGCTGTCAAGAAACTGTACTCGAATAGACAACAGACGTACAAGGCGAAATTAAAATTTGTCACAATTGGCAGAACAGGGACATCCTAACATAGTGAAAGTTGTTGGATTCTGTACTGAGGGAGATAACCAACTTATTGTTTTAGAGTATATGGAGAAGGGGAGTCTTCAGCATGCATTGTATGGTACGTGAGCTAGAACATATATAAATGCTTTTAGAATATGTACAACGCTGTAGTCTAATAACTGAAGTACATACATTCGAGTTATGTTCAACAGCATTAACTATAGAATACTCATACATGGACATGATGTGCCTCAGGAAACAACATATTGGAGCTCAATTGGGCAGACGTTTCAATATTTGTCTGGATGTAGCAAAAGGTCTAGCTTATCTTCACGGCGGTTACAGATGGAATATGTAGTCCACTCAGATATTAAGCCCGCGAACATTTTGCTCGACTCTATTTCACTGCAAAAATATCAGATTTTGGTTTGGCCATGGCTTCGCAAATGATGTAATTGGCGAGACAAGAGTTCATCGAACATGTAAGATGCACTTTCGGCTTTTCCAAATTTTACAACCTTTTTCCCCCTTAAATACTGGTTTTAAATTTAAAGTAGACCACTAAAAGTTTCTGCACATGCATATTTAATTGTTGATATAGGGATTTATGGCACCGGAGGTTTGGAGGAATCAGACTGTTTGGGTAAAAAGTGATGTATACAGCTATGGAGTTGTGATTTTACATCTTGTTACTCGCGGGTACATTGTGATGAATACACAGGATTGTCGGTTCGGTAAGCTCATTAACAATTTCATGTACGTACAACATACGCCGTAACTATCTAAGAGGGATCCTAACTATCTAAAAATGGGAAGCTTCGTTTTGCTTTACTATCCGTTATCAGCCTTGAGTTCCATTAATGCACATTTGACACAAATAATTTCTTCCTAATTACTAGGCTTGGAGCTGTTTATTAAGAAGAGAGATATCTGTGATGTGCTTAAACTGGTGGATCCATCGTTAGTATTTGATGAGGACAAAGCAAAACTAGCCCTAGGAGTGGCTCTATCGTGCACTCAAGCAATCCGTTTGGTCGACCAGCAATGTCCGAAGTGGAGCAGATTCTTACTGGGAAATGGAACTGACTTTGAATACATCCATGAGGCATCCTTTATGGACGACTGTCAGCCTAGTCGGTACTCTAGCAGCGTAATGTCTGATACTGCGAATCGAGGCACTGATTCTACGCCATACAGAGCCGAACCATCTTCAAGCATGTGGCTGAAGAAGTGCCTCTCATGCCGCCGCACATTCTAGGGTATACGTACTCACCAAAATAAAAACAGTAGTAGTTTTTTTTTTTTTTTTTTTGCCCCCTTGTTCTAATGTAATAGATTCAGTGAGACTAATTTAAAATTTGAGCAGTGAAGCGGGAATTTTTTGAGATGGGGAGCGAAGTATGAATGGGTGTAATGTAATGAAGGCACAATTGGGAATAATTTTGTTAGGGGATGAGTTAAAAAAATCTCCCGGCTCTTTTCAACTTTTTTTTCACAAATAATAATGATCTTCTTCTTCTTTTTTTTTTTTTTCCAGAAAATTATAATCATGTGTGACATAATTTGGTTTTCTTTGCAAAATCCTCTCATGTCATGGTACAAATTATCCTTTTAAAATTGGATTAATTTCACAAATACCCTACATTATATATTATATCTCATGTTGCCTATTGAACTGTAAAATCAATCATTTGCTCTTGATATAAACACAAAACCATTGAAACAGTCCCATCCGTCCACTTCCGCTTCTTAATTTAACAGAATTGTTGATGGGACATAATATTTTTTGATGAATGATGCGACATAACATCAAAGCTTAAACAAATATTTTTAATATATTAATGTTAATTATTAGATTAAAAAATAATTTATCCTTTGTAAATAAGAAACTTCCTCTTTTTTCTTCTCTACGAACTGTTAAAGCAAAATTTCAAAGGAAATTCTAAACCTCTATTAAATAAGATGCGATCATCATTTGGAATGATTTTCTAAGTCCATTCGTTAAGGGGAATTTTGAAATCTATAAGTGTACAAAAATACATTTTGTTCATATAATTTATTTGATAGTTTAATTTTAATTGAGTATATTCATAATATTAATTAAAATATTTTACTTTGGAGATATTTAATTTTAATTTAATTTGGTTTATTTTCTTTTTTTTTTCTTTTTCTTTTTTTTTTTTTTTCCTTTCTTTTCTTTTTTTTTTTCTTCCTTTCCTTCCGCAGGTTTGCTCCCACGTGTGCGCAAGCTCCGGGCCAGACTTCCCTCCCAGCTAGGTCACATAATCTTGGGCCCAAGAATCCAGCCTTGTCTCCTGCCACACGTCTGTGAATCCTCTAGCTGGCTGCGAGTCTCCAGCTAATTTACCAGCTGGGTGGGCAAATTCGTGGGCCAAAACTCTTTCCATGACCAAATGGATTCAAGGCCTATAAAAGCAAGCCTTTCAGCAAGCAAATGACGTTTATTTTTCCCTCACTATTTTTGGCTGAGTGTGGAGTTTGTTTTTCTTTTATTTTCTTTTCATTTTGCATTTTCATCTCATGTTTTCTTGTTAGAATTTTTAAGATAAATTGCAATTAGGATAGAATTTTGGTGAGTTATGATGAATTCATGTGTGGAGTGATCCATTTGGTTTGATTTTCTTTTGGTTTTTAAAGATTATATGTTTTATTGATTAAATTTCTTCATCTCATTTTTCTATTCAAAATATTTTGTGTCAATCTTTTATATAAATTTAGTCATGATTTGTTTATGTAATATTGTCAATTCTCTTTTGACAAAGATTTATTTTATGTGTTTCTTTTCTTGTAATTTACTAAAAACAATACTTTGTCGATTTTGGATAACTTGTAATGATGAATCCATTTAGCTTCACCATAGAGATTAATCCACTAAACACTTTTGTTATTTTTGTTGATATTTATTTTATATTTTCCAGTTGTTCGTTTGGGATGTGAAGCATGAATTGAGTCATGAATCAATATTGATTCAAATTGGAGAATGAAGCATATGAAGATTCACGACGCTTACCTCATTTATTATTGAATTTTTCTCTACCTAAATTTATCTCTTTCATATTTTGTTTATTTTCTCTATCATAAAAATTCCACAAAAATATTACACTTTTTATTATTTTATTTCCTTATCTTTTTAACGTTTAACTCTAACAATATTATTTGTTTTGTTGTCACCTTTATGAATGTGACCGTCCAATTATACTATAATCGAGTCTTTGCGAGTACATCTTTGAGCGTTAATCAAATTTTGACACCACTGTCGGGGAGGTGTCAAAAGCCAAATTTTATTTTTGGAGCGAATGTGAAATTAGGCCGGGTAAGTCATTGTATTTTTT
The DNA here is from genome assembly GCA_025413025.1 of Ficus hispida. Lineage (NCBI taxonomy): Eukaryota > Viridiplantae > Streptophyta > Magnoliopsida > Rosales > Moraceae > Ficus > Ficus hispida. Next base: position 2,772,831 of record CM046366.1, read on the forward strand.
TTTTCATTTTATTTTTCCTTAAAAAAAATCTCTCTTTCATTAAAAAAAAAACAGAGGTGTTATTCAGTTTGATTTTTTTTTTCCGTTACAAATTTCTTAATATATATATATATATTGTCGTTTAAAAAAAACTATTTTTCAACTCTTTTTTTCCCTTTTTACAATTACATACATAAAATATAAATATTTATACATATTAAAAAAACTGAGAGAGAGAATTTTCATTTTTTTCCCATTTTATTATATACATAATTTTGCATTTGTCTGGTTTCATTTTTTTTTTTTGTCTTTATAATTTGCACAAACTTTAAGATTTTTATTAGGTTGATAATTTAGGCTGGTTTTTAGGCTTTTACTTTAGTTTAGGTTTCGTTCATTATACCATAAATTAGAATAAAAAGTTAAATACATTTGAATTAGTTCGGGAACATTATGAAATTTCATGAAGACATTGAATCTAAGAAGTTTTATTCTGGAGGTTGGTTTTTAAGAAAGTCTTGTCCCATCAATCTTTTCTGAGAATATTCTTAGAAATATTATTCATGGTAATTATATGTTTTGTTTACTAACTAAAATCGTGAAGTTCAAAAAAATTAAAAAACAAATTAAAAAAATCAGCAGTGTGCATTTTTTAAAAAATTTTTTATGTTGTTATTCTGTTCTTCCAATAAAAATGTCAAACTATATATTATCGACGATGTCATGGACATTTTCATCATTGATTTGAATAAGATTAAACCAACGAAACATATTCCTAAGAGTAAAGCTAAGGTGATGACCCTCTAAAAACAACTTAGCCAAAACAAAATATTTACACATATTTCAAAGATTCACAGCACTTCCAGATTTGTTGAGAAAGGGGTTTCTCATCCTGAGCAAAAGAAGATGCGGAACAAATAAACAAAAATCTTGGAAGAGTTTAAGCTATCATCAGAAGAACGAATATATAACTTATACATAAATGGTAATTCACTTTTTTTTTTTCCTAACCAGATTTCTGTCTTTTTTTTTTTTTTTCCCGCTAAGCCATCACTCCAACAGAAACCATTAGCAATTGATCTCATGAAAAGAACCGAACTTTCTTTGCACAATAAACCGTCACTTTTTGCATAATGAACACCGCACGGCTGTTAATCTTCAAGAACACCCTTCAAAATTTTCGTCTCCAAATTTCAGCCCCACTTCCTAACGACGATGATATTTTTTTTGAGTAATTTCCCAATTATCCCTAAATTTTTGAAATGTGACGATTTGGTACATATTTTTAAATTTTGACTATCACCTTAAACTCTCTAAATATTAATAATAAAAGTCCTTTCCGTTAAATTCGTTAAGTTTTAATAGAATCTTACTAAAATGATTATTTTTGTAATGAAAAGACTAAAATACCCTATAATTTTCTCTTTCCTCTAAACTCTCCCTCAATCCCTTGGTAGAGATGTGATTTTTTCTTGAGACAGTATACCACTGAAGCTATTGTTTCCCAGAAAACTGATTAGGCAAAGAGAAACACGCACTTCAGTACAGTAAGATTAGCCGTCACAAGGCATGTGACACGATCAAAGAGCGAGATAAATTACAGAATAGTGAATGAACAAAGGTCGAAACGAGAGTCCAGAATCTGTCCATTTTTCTTGTTGAAGCTCAAAACCCTGGAAAAAAAGGAAAGAAAAAAAACTTCATGACATAAAATGAAAGCTAACATGAACAAATAAGTATTTAAGGAAAAATAAAAAGAGCAAAATCAGCAAACACTTCATTAAATCCAAGTGTCAAAAACTTACAAATGTGACAACCGTTGGTATTCCCTAATGTCTGACGGAATCGAACCAGAAATATTGTCATTCCTCACCCTGCAGGTTGCACTAATTAGTCGTTAATTTTCATGCCAAGTAGTATTATGAAGTATATGATTATGATTATAAAGCCTATTTTACTCTCCACATATTTATAAACCTCAATATTCTTGAGAAATGCGAGAAAGCAATCGAATTAGATACTCTACTAAATTGCCTAAAGGCATACCAGACATATTGTTGTTAGCTTTACAGATTTGCAAATAGATTTGAAAGTGATTATTATATGAATTGCTAATCACAACACTAATCCATGGACCGACCCCATCGTCTCCACCCCGTAGGAACTACGAGATCTCCTTGAAACTTCCTGTTGAAACATATAGAAGGAACTAGCTATCCATCATAAAGTTGTAGTGCTTGATTGTTTCTTCTTCTTCTTCTTATGTTTCTTCTCCCTCTCCGTTTTAACTAAGGCATGGGCCTATTAAAAATAAATTTCAAGTGAAGATATTTCTTTGTTATATGAGATGCATGTTTCAGGTTGTTGAGAGTATATTAAACAAAAACAAATCACTAATACAGGTAGTTGAGAAAGATTCAGACACTCTGACTTGCAGAGTACAGGATGAAATTCACCTTGTCAATATACAGTCATTATTCTCCCAGAATAATAAAGAAAAATTAAAAACAGCATAGAGGTATCTATAACGGTACTTAATCCTAGTCAAAATAAACTCAAACAAATTTCCTTTTAAGCAAGATGAATGAGCATATCTCGGTAAAAATAAAAACCAAACAAAAGAAATGCTGTAATTATACAATTCAAGTTATAGCATAGAATCAAAGTTATGTGTTATCTCTGGTTAAAAAAAAAAAAAAAGAAATCTAATGCCCCAACAAAAAAACCACACCGGGCAGACAAGCAAAATTGTACTTCAAACAAGATAAAGGTCAACAAATACACATAGTGCAAGCTAAAAGCATCTCTTTTTTTAATTTTGAAACAGCAATAATGAAAAGTTTTTATAGCACAATCATACCAACATCACATATGAAAGTAATCACAATTATATGTATTCAATCAATGACAGTGCAGTATGATCATACCCAATTTGGTAAGAAGGGTGTAACTCAGTTGCTTAAAAGACTTCTTCATAGGTCTATTTTCTCCGTTCACGAGCAAACTAGGGACAGACTTGCTCGTGGAGCAACGTCTCCTAAACATGTGTTGATGGAGAATCCCATAATCTGTTTTTGTTTCGACTGCACCAAAAAAAAAATGAAAATAAGAATAAAATCCATCACAAGATACTTGGAAAGAAAAAAATGGAGAAAAACAAAAATGGGAAATGTGAAATGCTCACGCAGTTGTCCGGCCAGAAATAGCTATGTTGCGAATGTGAGAGATTTTATGCCAGTCCTCCCCTTCCCATCTCTGGTATCTTCGTTCAAGAAAAGGACACTCTCTGATGATCAAAGAGCGAAGAGAAGTGCAAAGCACTTCTTCTGGGAAACACCGGAGCTCCTTGCAGTGAGACAAGGACAATGAATTAAGAGATGTAACATACTGAAAGGCACTTCCGTTTAGGCTTCTAAGGTTTGAAAGACTATGGAGCTTCAAAGACGTTAAAGAGACAGGAAGCAACCCCTCCGGAAATGAACCCAACACCACATCACACTTAGTAATGCATAACAATCTCAAAGACGTTAGTCCATGGAGATGCCAATGCCCGTGTTTCACCATGAGTTTGCGGCAATTAGAAATTACAAGAGTATCTATATTGCAGGGCAATCCACCTTAGTAGACTTTTCTTAGTCAAAAAAATATGGCTTCTCATAAAAGTTTTTCTTAGTAGACTTTAAAACTTATAATAAAATTTATATTAGACAAGATAAACTTCATTTTAACATTTTTTTTATTTATTAGAGGACTTTAAAGATATTTTGACCTTAAAAGCTCATTGATTTCAAAAATATTGAGAAACTACAGTTTTTGTTTCTTTTTTAATTGACTAGAAGTAAAACAAAAACAATGTTAACCAGACATCATGATATCACAATAATGTTATCCTTGCACGGAATCCCTTGTCTAATTAAACTACTGTTACAAACTTAATACAAGAAGAGAGAGAAAGAGAGAGAGAGGAGAGAGAACTATATACTAATGCAATCTTGTTCATGCAATTCAATAAAAGGCCTAACTTGTGGTACTGGTATGAGGAGGGGTACCAACTGTAAAGCGAATAATTCGTGTGACCAATTATTGATCCTGAAAGCAATCTCTTTTGAAGTAACGTTCCCCAACAGAAAAAGTCCCACATTTTTGTTGCCTTCCAAATTTTGGGGTTGGCTGGCTGAGAGTTTTCTTCCTATACGGACAACGCACGTTCTATTTCCATTACATTCGGCTGAAAAACACAAACCCCCCGCCAAGTTTCTCACTTTCTCTCTTACCAAACATCGTCATGCATAATCTGTCTCTGGCTGCATATTGCGTCTTCTTCAACGCATCCAAAGCCTTGTTTTTCATCTGCCTAGTTCTCGTCGCCTCGTTTTACGTCTTTATCTTCTCGAGTCTTGTCTCTGATTTTCAAGAATTGGCAGCTTCTCCTGCCAAGAAAAGGGTTAGGAACTTGGTTTTTTATATGATGTTTCAAGAGAATTTAGCATCTCAATATTCTATCAACGGCTCATATGATGAGTTCCATAGAAGTCGAGAATGATATGAAATATTTGATAAGGTTTTGAAGAAACAATATAATATATATAGGATATATATACACACACTATATATGATGATGAGGACTACAATCAACACGGCCAATCTTGTATCTTCTATTATTGATTCTAATAGACACGTGATTATGATGAATTTTCTTGCCTTGAGAATGTGTTCAACTTCCAAAGGGCAAATAAATATACATAAGTATGTATATGCTTATATTACAAAAGATTTTATAGGGGTATTTGTATACTTTTTTAAATAAATTAAATATGAGTTTAGGTTCTTTTTTTCCCCTTCCTAGTGTATTGTACTCGAAATATTTAGTAATTAAGGCGGTTGTTTTGTTTTGCTTCCAAGATTAGGGAATGTTGTTAGAATTTTGAATGCATAATTTAGTGTTCGTTTGGTTCATAGATTGCATTTGAATGTTTATTTAAATTGAATATTTGCATTTAAATGTACAAGTTTAAGTGTGAATTAAATGAAATGTGTTTGATAGTTTTGTTAGAGGGGATATTTGAATAATGTAAAGATATAAAAATGCGTATGATACGATTTTAAAAAGTAAAAAATTGAATTTGGATTTGAGTTGAATTATTGTGAAATTGTAGAAAAATATAAAATAGCAAGATTAAGAGAATGTTGAAAGAGGAAGAATTGAAAAAGAAAAAAAAAAAAAAAGAAATGAAACGGTTTTGGAAATAGGAGAAAGAAACGCCACGTGGCAGTATTATAGAGAAGATGAAAACATGCATTCACTTTTTATACATTGTAATTAGCCTAAATAGTCCATGAATTCTTTAGAATGCGACGATTTGGTTTATGTTTTTTTTTTTTGGGCAAGACGACCCTGAATTCCTATTTTCTTGCCACTTTAGTCCTTTTCGTCTGGTTCCATTAAAAAATATACGGAAAGGTCACATGAGAAGTAGATTTTGTGCTTTTTGAAGAAAAATATCCCTGAAAAAATGAAAATACCCTTATTCATATCAATTTAAAACAGAGAGAGAAAGAGAGCTGAATTCAAAAGTCAAACCCAGCCCCCTCTCTCTTTCCTTCCTTCCCTCCCTCTCTCTACCAGATCCGACACCGGACCCTAGAGGCCGTCTTTCTTTCTTGCTCTCTCCTGCCCTCTCTTTCTCGCTCACTCCTCCCCTCCCCTACCCCAACAAATCCGACACTGGACACCCCCCGTGTGATGAACCAGGTCCTTTGCATCCCCAAACGTTTAGACCAGATCCCTTCATCATCCCCCCTTAATGCGACAAATGACGAACCCACGCCACCCGCGCCCCTCAAAAAAGATTGGCCTTCGATGTAGAGGCCCCAAACCAACCACTTTGTCTCCGGTGTGCCGCTGCAAGACCCTCGAAGCCATTCGAGAGAGAGAGGGAGGATGAGAAAGACTCGGAGAGAAAATAGAGAAAGAGGATAAGAAATTTAGGGTTTTTTAATTTTTTTTTTGAGTTTTTTTTGTTAAATTAAATTTATTATTAGATTACTAAAATACATTTCTAAGTTATATCACATAAATTACACATGACGTATTTTGTTAGAAATTTAACATACTTAAACGAAAATATTAAAATGACCAAAAAATAGAAATTCAAGGTCGTTTTATTAAAAAAATAAAATCAAATAAAAATCAAATCATCATATTCTAAATACTCAAAGATTATTTAAATTAATTACTCTCTCTTACACATGAATATGAGAGAGATTTATATATGATAAAGGTAGAAATATATATAATATTTTTTAAAAAATTTAATATTATTAAACGATGGATTTAGGACTCACTGCGTGATCGGTGATGGGTTGATCGGTGATGGGTTGAGATATAAAGACGAAAGGCACTGTAGAGACAATAGATAAAATTTCTAAATTTTCTTTTAAAGTTTTAATTTATTTTATTCAATATTGTGACGTGGCAGACTTAAAAACACCTGTCATGTGACGGATTGTGAGGCAGGACGAAAGGTCTTCTTGTAGTGGGTAACAGATAGTAGATTAGAGAGAGGAGTGAGAAAGAAATTAGGAGAAAGGAGGGACATTTGCGTCTGTCCAACCTGACATTTGCGTCGTTACGTTTAAAAAAAAAAAAAAAAAAAAAAGAAAAAAAGAAAAAAGAAAAGAAAAGAAGAAGCGTTTGGTTCGATCAAGGTGCCTCTGCAAGAATTGATCTTTCCTGGTCTGTTCCTACTCTTTTATGTTTCTGAGATTTCAATTCTCTCGTAGCTTATCGTTTATTAAAGGAATGATATCAATTTCCTCTTTCTTTTCTCTAACGAAAATCTAAGTAATTTCTTGCTGAAAAGGTGGTAAATATCGGGGGAAAAAAGGGGGGGAAACTAGGTAGAAATTTCGAGCTTCGTAGGAGAATCAAAACTCATGATTTCTTTGTGGTGTTTTATAAAATCAGAGCTTTGACTTCATTTCTCAAATCCCCTAATTTGTTCTGCTGTTTGCTTTTACGCCAGAGCTTGACTCCGCATCTCAAATCCCTAATTTTGTGAGAACGGAAACATCAAATATGGCAGAACTGGAGCCTCGATCTTTTCTCTCCTCTGCTTTTAGTAAGATCTTTGACAGGTTGAGTTCTCGAACGTTCTTGAACTTCTTCCGGGGAAAGAAATCCATTAGTGACCAGCTCAGGGCGTTGAAAAGGAAATTAGAGACAGCTAGTCTGTTGCTCGATGACGCTGAAGACAGGCAGATCAGCGACCTTGGCGTGAAGAAATGGCTCGATGATCTCAAAGACATAATTTTCAGAGCAGATGACTTGATCGAGAAGATCAACGATGAAGCTCGATCCAGACAGGAACTTGAATATGGAAGCACAGTGGCAAGGATAATAAATTTCATGTCGCCTTTTGAGTTCACTGAGTTTGAGAAAGCAGTCCAAGCTGAGGTGGAAATGGTCTTGGAGGATTTAGACAGCCTTTTAGACAAAAGGGTTGTCCTAGGACTGAAAGCAGACACGCTATACACTGGATCTTCACCAAGATTACCTGCACCTCTGCGAGATGAACGTCGGGTTTATGGGAGAGATGCTGATAAAGTGAAAATTCTGGAGCTGTTGCTATCAGATGACGTTTGGGGCTATAAGGTAGGTGTGCTTCCCATAGTGGGCATGGGCGGCCTTGGCAAGACCACCATTGCCCAGCTCGTGTACGATGATGACGAATTAAATTGTAGCTTCGATCACAAAGCATGGGTTACTGTATCGACTGAGTTTGATATTTTCAGAATTGGAAAGACTATTTTGCAGCAGGTCAGTTCCCAAGATCCAAGTGGTATCGAGGAACCATCAGAACTGCAGCGCCTATTGAAAGGTGCATTGAGAGGCAAGAAATACTTATGCGTTCTTGATGATGTTTGGGACGAGGACTACAACAACTGGGATTTCCTAATGAGCACCTTTGCCTATGGAGAACGTGGAAGCAGGATTATCGTAACGACACGCAGCCACAAAGTCGCATCGATTGTTAAGACTGGGCCGGCTTATGAACTATGGCAAGTATCTAATGAAAGTTGCTGGCAAATCTTTGTGGACCATGCCTTTAATGGATCAGATTCGGAAGCGGATCCAGCTTTAATAGAAATTGGTAAAAGAATCGTTGAAAAGTGCAAGGGCATCCCGTTAGCAGTAACCTCTATTGCTGGTCTTCTACGCTGGGAAAGAAATCCAAGAAGGTGGGAATACATTCTAAGGAGCCATGTGTGGGAGTGGTGTAAAAGCCAGAGCAATGATCTTCTTCCGTCACTATGGTTGAGCTATCGTCATCTACCTTCATGTTTGAAGCAATGTTTTGCATATTGCTCTGTATTTCCCAAAGATTACGAATTTGAGAAGAACAAACTGATTTTGCTGTGGATGGCGCAAGGATTTTTGCAATTTGATCGGGAAGAAAAAAGGCTGGAGGAAGTTGGAGAGGAGTACTTCAACATTCTAATGTCAAGTTCATTGTTCCAAAGATCAAGTCGTAGTAAGTCAAAGTTCCTGATGCATGACCTTGTGCATGATTTAGCTATGTTTGTATCAAGTGAATTTTGTGTCGTACTTGATGATGAGAAGAACTTAAATCATCTTACAAGTAAGACTCGGCATTTTTCACACAATGTATCAGTTGATCAGGACTTGTGGACGAGTCTATCTGACGCCATCCATTTGCGCACCTTCATAACACTAGGACAATATGTTTCGTCTTATCACTTGGTTGAAAAATTGATAACAGAAGAAAGGTGCTTGAGAGTGCTCTCTCTATCTATGGAAAGTTCAATCTCAACATTGCCTGATTCATTCAATAATCTCAAGCATCTAAGGTATTTGGACTTATCTGGTAGTGAAATTGCGGAGGTTCCCCGTTCCATCTGTACTCTCTACAATTTGCAGACGCTGTTGTTGTCAAACTGCCAAAAACTTGCTCGATTGCCAACTCACATGGAAAGACTGATAAATTTGCGTCATCTTGTCACTACTGGTACACCTCTAAAAGAGATGCCGCCCAATATGGGTAAGTTGCGAGAGTTGTGGACGTTATCTGATTATGTTTTGGGTGAACTCGATGGTGGTTCTAGCATTAGCGAGTTAAAGGAGCTTCAGCATTTAGGTGGGACACTTCGAATTTCGGGGCTTCAAAGCATACAAAGTGTGGAGGACGTTCGAAAGGCCAATTTGAAAGAGAAGGTTAACCTTGAGGAGCTAGCTTTGGTATGGGAAGGTGAGACTACCGACACAGGAAGAGAGAAGGAGATACTTGACGCATTGCAACCCAACGCCAACTTGACAAGACTTGCTATTTATTCATATGCAGCTTCAAATTTCCCGAATTGGGTTGGAGATTCTTCGTTTTCAAAAATGGTATCGCTGCATCTAACTGGTAATCGGGGTTCTTGTAGTTCTTTGCCGGCACTTGGGCAGTTACCTTCTCTGCGAGAGCTAGTGATTGGAAGTTTCCATGGGATGGAAAAAATAGGTGCTGAGTTTTACATTGGTCATAATTCTTTCGATCCTCCATTTCAATCTTTAGAAACTCTAAAGTTTTATGATATGAGAGGCTGGAAAGAGTGGTCATTTGTTGTGCAAGAATACAGAGAGTGTTTTCCTCGTCTCATAGAGCTTCGCCTTATTGATTGTGTGAATCTAACTGATTGTAACGGGATAGGAATTGCCAGCATATTCGATAGCTGTAAATATAAGGGGTCTCTTCCATTAGAGACATTCCCAAAGCTGAAACATCTTGAGTTAATGCGGTGCGAAAATCTCAAAACACTGACTGTGGACTCACCGGATGGGATAGAAGCTCTACAAATTCAGAATTGCTACAAACTGGAGTTCCCAGGGAGCCACCGTTATGAGCACGCCAGAAGATTGACAATTGGATGTATTTCCCTGGAGTCGTTTCCATTAGACTACTTCCCAAAGCTTGAGGAGCTTCGCTTGTATGATTGTCAGAATTTGGAATCTCTTGTCTTCACAGAAAAAACTGGCGCTGCATTTTACTCTCTAATCAGTTTATTGGTATTAGATGATTGCAAGAATTTCAAGTCACTGCCTGAACACATGCACAAGCTTCTTCCGTGTCTTTCTGTTATGAGAATCCGTAATTGTCCAGAAATTGAGTCATTTCCTGAAGGAGGTTTGCCGTCTAATCTACATGAGCTTTCACTTGAGAATTGCTGCAAAATCATCACACAACACAGGCACTGGGATCTGCAAGGATTAACTTCTTTGAGATCAATTGAAATTAGTTTTTATCAAGATAAAATGTTGGACCCGTTTCCAGCGGGGTTGCTTCCCAGCTCTTTAACTTCGTTCAGCCTCTCCAAATTTCCACACCTTAAACGACTAAATGGCAGTGCCTTTCAAAATGTTGCATCCCTTGATAGATTGTTGTTGTCTTACTGTGATGAGCTCCAGTTTTTGCCAGAAGAAGTACTGCTGCCCTGTTTTCTGCGTTCTTTGAGTATCAATGACTGTCCTTTTCTTGCACTACGGTACCGGCCAGGGGAGGGCGAGGATTGGTACAGGATTTCTCACGTTCCCGAGATTAGTATTTATGGCAAGATACCGTGAGTATTTACATTTCCATTCTCCTAATTCTCCACTTCTAGTCTCATGTATTCAGTGATACCCCTTATTTAAATTTATAATTCTTTTTTTTTTTTCCTCTTTCTTGGAGCTGTTGGTTAATACTTTATTTTCAGATTCACTGGAACGCCTTTTTGGATTCTAAAACAATTACTTAGTTTTACCATTTTATTTTTCATTTAATGTTCACCTTTTTAATTTTTCTCCCCTTTCTGCTAATATTTTCTCTTAAAATCCCTGCCATTCGATTCTAGTGCACATGTATCATATGCTTGCCTTTTTTTTTCATAGGTTCAACTTAAGTTTATACCTCACAAGTTGGACCAAAATTTAATGTTGGAGACAAACAAGTATTAATATTATAGAGCCAGAACTGTGTGACATTATATGACTCTTAGAGCGTTCTAACGTTCTAGCTTTTGTTTCTTTTAAATTTCAATGCTTTCCCCCTCCCCCAAATCAAGTGAGGAGGCACATTGGGAAATGGAAAGTGATGGGGAAGAGGATGGTCAATGTCACTCGGCAAGCAAGTTCGGCAACCATTATGTACTTTGCTCGACGGATGCATTTGACCGATAAATGAAGGTAAGAATTCTTTGTAGCTATGAACAAAATACGCTGCTATTTGTTGCAAAATCACAATTGTGATCCCTTTTAGAATATGCTATGAAAACTTTTTGGATCCCATTTGATCAATCTAAAAACTGTCTTGAGTTTTTAAATAATTTCTGTTTTTCATTTTTTCTCCTTTTTAAATTTACCATGCATATTATTTGTTTTGATAGACGATGAGCATCACTCTCTCTCTCTCTCTCTTACTTTTTAAAATTTTTTTCTGGGTGCCCTTTACGCTATTCTTTTCCCCGTGGAAAAGATACCTGCTATTCATTTCTAGCATATATACCATTAGTTGCTTCTATTTTGGAGGTTTAACTTCTACTGAAGACGACGATTAATATTAGTCAATCATCTGTCTTTTGCAACACTTAAACCTGGTCTATTTACAAATGAAGTGAAGTTTCTATTCTTTTATGCTTTCAGCTATTACAGAAAAGATGGAAGAGAGGATTCTACATCAACAAATGCTTAGAAGTTGTCACTCTTAGCAAGTATGTCCGATCTTTTTTTTTTTTTTGCCCTTTGCGTTGTTTTTTATTTTTTTATGTTTTGTGTATTGTTTTTTGTTTTTGTTTTTGTTTTTTTTTTTTTTTTAACCCACGAATGTCTATATCACCACATTCACGACTCATATTCAACTCTACGTCCAGACCTATAGTGATAAAAGTCAGCCAAAGCAACCTACCTTTGCCTTTCCCCGAGGGCGAAAAGCTTGTAGAATAAAAATTTCCCTTGCAAGCTTATGTACTTTTTCTTTTCTTTTTTTTTTTTTTTTTTTGGGGTAAAAATTGCAAGCTTATGTACTTGTTTCTCACAATTTTTCGAATTTGTGTATTAGTTAAAATGAAATTCTCTCCAACTCAATCGGCCGTGTTCAGTGCAGGATAGAAAGATCACCGTTTCGGGAAGTGCCAACGAAGGCCTTTTAACCTTTGCTTCCATCATAAAGTTTCGTAAGCAATTTGCACCAAGTCTTACCGATGTGATAATCCCTGCAGTATTACGTAACATGGCTCTTATTACTCTTGGTATGAACAAACGGCGCTGTTGTTCATTGCAAATACACTGTCATTATTACTTTTATCTCCAACCACAAGTTATGAAGGGAGATTATTTCTACATTCAAGTTCAAATATAAGTATTTGTACCTTAAATATTTGTTAAGGGTTATTTCTTAGGAGGTTATAAACATGTGTAGGAGGTTATAAACATGTATTGAACGGCCTCCGGAAACCCTAAGTCACATTCTACATGGGACTCCAGGTGTAATTCTCTAAAAGATCATGAAAATGCCCAAGCACCGGAGAGGACGCTGCCATTTCACATACGATAAATCTCTATCAGTCTCCGTGTTCTCTAGTTTCTGTATCGAGTACTTTTTATTTACAATATTTGCACGTAAATTTGAATATTTACGTGTAAATTCATTACTTTAATTTTCAGTAGTTTCCAATTTTACTTATTTTCAGGTAAGTCCCGTATCTTTTAGATGAAATACGTATTTATTAAATAACAAAAGAAAATCTTATTGACCGAGTCTAGTAAATCTAATACTAATAGTATTATTGTCCTCAATAATATTTACCTTTAAATCTGATATTTTGCTTTGTACATGTTTCTTAGATATTTCTGTATTTACCTGAATATTTACCTGTAAATCCATTATTTACATTAGATTCCAAATTTACTTATTTTCTGGTAAATCCCATATCGCCTAGATAAAGTTCGTATTTACTTCAGTTTGATTAGTTGGACATCTTTAATTTAAAAAGTTAACAAAAATTTAATAATTTTTTAAAATCAACCAACTCTAATTTCAAAATTTCTTCTCCAATAAGTGAACTAAATGCGCCTGAAATAAAAAAAATTAAAAAAAATTGTATTAACTGATTTTAGTAAATTCAATATGGTGTTTACAGTTAAATTGGAATATTTTTCTTATATTTACTTTATACATATTTCTTAGGTATTACGGTATTTACCTGAATATTTTACATGTAATATTTACTTACAAATCCATTATTTACACCTTATTTACTTTAGATTTCAAATTTAGGTAAATCTCATATCTTCTAGGAAAAATTCGTATTTAGCAATAAAAAACTAATAAAGTAAATCTGATATTTATCACGTCAATGTGATATATACTATGTAAATTAATGAATTTATTCATATAATTGTATTAATTATTAAAAATTTAAAACACCCAAAATTAAACAATCCCTAGATCCCTAATTCACACAAACATCAATGACAGCGACGGCCATTGTAGAGGGACTCGTGGCTGGAGAAGAAGCCAAGCTATGAAAGTCGAGAAACTTCCCTCTCTTCGCCGAAGAAGAAAGCCCGTGGAGCCCGGAGATCGTGACTCTCCAGGGAGATCGTGAACGTCCACTTGCCGGGTTGATCAGCGGTGTCGTCTAAAGCAGTCCTCGTCGCTGGAGAAGAACAACGACTCCCATGGAAGCAAACGCCAAGAGGGACTTGAGGAAGGTAGGGATAGATCTGGAATTTGGGGAAGAAAATAGGGAGAATGTGTTATATTTTTTTTCCTAACTTATAAAATATGCAATAATTTTCAATTAGTGTAATAGAATAGCTTATTTAGTACAATTTCTACCTAATAAATTAAGGATCAATTAAGTCAAACAAAAAAAATCTTTATTTGATATTTAAATTCAATTCTAACTAAATTATATTTTTTTATCTCAATTTTTAACTTTTTTCTGAAAAAATAAAATTAAATTTCGGAGTTCATTTTCGTTCGTTTCAGCGGAAGACAGCTAATTAGGGAGTTACAATTGGATAAAAAAACAAAAAACAAAAAACAAAACCAAATAAAAGGCGTCTTCAACCATTCTCCATTATTTAAATTAAATTACGCTGTCCAAATTAGGAAGTCCTCTTTATTTTTAGTTAACCCAATAATAATGCCAACTATCAAAAATTAAATAAAAAAAAAAACCGTTAGAGATTTATATCTAAAATAATCTTTTTTAAATAAACTTTTTAATAAATGATCAAAGTTTTTAAAAATTAGTTAAAACATCATATTTTTTAAAATAACTAATTAATTTTCTTAAATAGTCAATCACTGATTAACAATAACGTAAATCACTATATTTTATAATCAATCAATGATTGACCATTACTTAATTATCAATTTTCATAATCAATTATTGATTGACCAAATTTAAAAAATGACAAATGATCATTTTCCTAAGTAATAAAAAGTTGGGTCATCTATTAGATTAGGTGCTTAAAAAAGGTCACCCAACCTAATTTTTCATTTATAGTTAAATGACATTTTTTTAATAAGTTTTGAAGAAATGACCCAAATTTTAAAATATTTGTTAAAAGCCTATAATGGTGCGTTTGTTTTAACGGTTAGAGTTGGTTGATTTTTTAAAAACTAGTTATAATTTTGGTTGACTTTTCAAAAAAAGACAAAAACTGATATGAAAATTTTAAGTTGGAGTTGAAACACCAAACGGAGGCTAAGTTTTTAAAAATTAGTTAAAAGGCTTTGTTTTCTTAGTTAATCACTGATTGACTGTTGGTTAATCGCTAACTGACTTATTGACTAGTAGTTAATCATCGATTAACTATAATATTACCCACCAATTTTTATAGTCAATCACTAATTGACTTATAGTTAATCATTGATTGACCTGTAGTTAATCACTGATTGATTATAAATAATATCACTAATTTTTTGATCAATTAATGATTAATTATAGATAAATTTTAATACCCTCCCCTGTCTCTCTCTCCCCTCTAATCTCCACTTGCACTGGCAGTAGATATTCTCCACCACTTGCCCTTGCCATTGCCATTGGCATCTTGTCGATTGCCGTCACCCTCGCCGTCAGCCTCTCGTCGCCAGAATAGAGTCGTCGTCCTCCCTCAACGGCTAGATCTGGGACCTCCGCAACCTTCGCCGTCGTGGACCACCGCAGCCCACACCGCCATAGATCTCGACTATGCTCCCTTTGCTGCTTTCACGACTTCCACTGGTGGGGCCAGACACTGATCGAGGACGATGGGAGCTGTCGTTGCTACATCCACGGGCGGGCATCGGGACAGCATGACTCACGCGCGAGAATCGCGACAAGTATTGGATCTCGCTGGATCTACGGCATCCCGTTGCCGGACGTCGCAAAATCGATGTCTAGAAGTCGTGAGAGGAAGAAGCGATTTGCTCCAATCTGACTTCCACTACCGTCTACTCTAGTGACGACAACACACTAGACAAACAAGTAAGAAATACAGAGGGAGAGGGAAAAAAATGGGCAAATATGATTATTAGGCCATTTACCTAAAAAAACAAAAGTTGGCTTATCTATAATGGTAAGGGGGAGTTTGATTGGTTCAAATCCAATTCAATTTTTTTTATCTTTTTTTTTTTTTTAATTTTTATCTTTTTTTTTTAATTTTTTTATTTTTTTATAATTTAAAAAAAAATTTATTATTAAAATTTAAAAATCTCAACTTAAACTATTTTACTAAACACATTAATTTAAATAGGTTATCCAACCTAATTTTTCCTTACTCTTTTTTTTTTTTTTTTATATTTCCTCTCTCTTTTATCAATGTAAATGCTTTAACATTTTTGTTTCAGATCTTATCGCGACGATTTTTGTTTTGTTTTTTTTTTTTTTGTTTTTTGTTTTTCTTTATTTTATTTTTTGTGTTCAGAGCAAAAAAAGGAATAAATCAAATTTGTATATTCTGTGAGAATTTGTTGTCTACATTGAGATTTTGTAAAATTTGTCAGAATTGTTCTCAACATCTATCCAAAGTAATATTCAAATGCGCTAGTCAAATATTTTATTTTTTGTTAAGATTATAAAAATCCAAACACCATATCAAAAGGACAATTTACGTATATTAATATATATTATTCAATCCAAAATGACAGTTTCTTTCTTACCAAAAAAGAAAAAAGAAAAAATCCAAAATGACGGTTCAAATGGCTGCACAAAATGGATCCTGAATGTTTTTTATGGACTCACACGTGTGGAGATGTAAAATGTGCATAGTTTTATTCATCTTCCGTTTCAAATATGGTTTTGAAATAAAATTTTTAGGTTGAAATTGATTGATTTTTTAAAAATTAATTATAATTTTTGTTGACTTTTTTAAAAAAGATAAAAATTGATAGGAAAACTTTAGATTTACACATAAGAATCCAACAAAGCATCGATAAATTTTTATTTTTATTTTGATAATTTTATTCAATAGACTTGGGGAGTTTGGCATAACCATCCAAACTTCCAAACTCAAACTTTTTTTTGTCTTTTTTTCAAAAAGTTTTTGTCTTTTTCCCAAAAATTTTTTTATCTTTTCTGAAAATGCAAAAAAATTCAAAAAAATATATTATTTAAATTTAAAAATCTCAACTCAAACTACTCCACCAAACACCCATGTTCCACTTAATAAAAAAGAAGTTGTAGGGAGGCCATCGGCAAAATAACCTTTTCACTTTCTTTAATTTTTAAAATGACTTTTCAAAAATTTTAATTAGTAAAATGACTTTCTTCTTTAAAAAAAATATAAAAAAAATAAATGTATTTAGATTTAATAACTCATAACAAGGGGAAAAAAAAAAAACCAAAATATGGGGACTGGAGCAGGGAAGGCATTCGTGTGAAAGAAACCCAATAACCACCCCAAATTCTTCAACAGTCATTCCATTTTCCGACAACAATGGCATATCCGAAGATTGACGTCTAACAGTAATTGAACTCTCAATGTTCTATAATCAAGGGCTTTGAAGAAGGAAAAAAGAGAGAGAGAGAAGAAATCGGATTTTGGAAAAATACTTATAAATTTAGCAATGGATTGATGTTGTTTGTAAGGTAGTTTAAGAGGATTATATGTAAATGTATAGGCTTATTTAGCCAAAAAAAATCAAAAATTTTCATATAAATAAAACAAATTTGGGGATTGTCATTGTTGCAAATGAAGGTTGAAGATAACTCAGACGGAACAACCGTTATTTGTTCTAAACAACCATGTGGACAAATGATTGTTGTTCCTGGTTGTTCCGACGGTTCTTGCATTTTTTTTTAAAGCCAAATATCTTGTTCCGTTGAAATTTTTAAGTTTACTTAGCACAAACTAAACTTTTGTGTAAAACAAAAGTAGATTTAAATGTTGAAACACTTATGGTTGAAGATGACTTGGATGTTAGCATATGCAGAAACTATTTATCTTGATCCTCTAGAGCAAAAAAATGGACTATTTAGAGATTTTTCTGGTCGTTCATTTTCTTTTGTGGTTGTTCCAAGGTTTTTGAGACAAATCATACATGACTAAAGACTTTCATTTGGTAATTTCCGTTTTTCATTTAAAGAAAAAAACTAAAGTGAATATTTAAAAAGAATGACCGAATGATTATTCTTGAAATTTTAGTGGGTGTTACTTCTTTTTTGTGGTCTTTCTGAGGGTTTTAATGCAAATCATACATAAAAGAAAGACCCTTATCTAGATATTTTTGGTTTTCCTTTAATGAAAAAATATAAAGTCAAGATTTAGAAGAAACAACTGAATGGTCGTTCTGAAAATTTTAATGGTCGTTCTTTTTTTTGTGGTTGCTCTGAGGCTTTTGCTTGGTGTCATTGTAACTCATAATCTTTTGGACTACTAATAACGATAATATCATGAAAAGCTTAATTTTTAACTTAACCTTTTGAAATAGTATAAAAATATATATAACTGAGTCATCAATATTGGTGAGATATTACTAGTAATATTAAAGTAATGTTAATTAGAAGACAAAATGTATGATTGTTTATTATTTGAGATAAATCCATACTAAAAACTACTTATTTATTTTTAAGAGGTTTCATTATCATTAAATTTCACTTTTAGAAAAAATTAATAAAGGATCAAAAAAAGGGACTACTTAGAAAGAAGACTAAATGGTTGTTCTTAAAATTTTAATGGTCGTTACTTTTCCTTTGTGTCGTTCCGAGGAAAATCATACATTAAGAAAAACCCTCATCTAGTTTTTTTGTTTTTCGTTCAAAGAAAAAAAAAATAAAGTCAATATTTAGAAGAAACAACCGAATGGTTGTTTCAAATTTCTTAATTTGGGTTGATGTCTAATATATACTGTATTTAAAAAGTTGTATCTTTTCAAATGTTTAGAGTAAGGTGTGTAGAGAGAACCTTATAAAAACATTTTTGTCCTTAAAAGTAATTTTATTAATGGATAATTTAGTAATAATAAAAGCTAATTGAATAATATGCGGAAAAGTTAGACTGGGCTGTCAATAGGTTCTACTAAAACAAATCTATTTAATTATAGTTAAAAAAAATTAGCAAGTTGTTTATCTTACAAAAACAAGTTACATTAAATATCACATCATCAAATATAATTAAATAATGCACATGTTTTTTTAATTTTTTCTGTAACTATTCATAGTCACGTATAAACATATATTTGTAAATTTAACTACAGCTATGAGCAACAAAAACTATAAAGAAAACACCACTTCGAAGTTTATAAAAACACAATTTACTTGTTTTGCGAAGATTCTAGTATGGCAGATTATGTACATAATACACGTAAATATTGTAACTACTTAAAGCATCACCTGGTGCTTCAACTTCATATTGTAAAGTTGTACATAGAACCAAAGAGTCAATTTTGGTCATTGCCATTACCGTTGCTAAGCATGTCTAACTATTAGCATACTAATTACTTAGTGACAAGAGATGTGATTTTTTCTTGAGGCAGTGTACCACTTAAAGCTATTGTTTCCCAGAAAACTGATTAGGCAAAGAGAAACACACACTCCAGTACACTAAGATTAGCCGTTACAAGGCATGTGACACAATCAAAGAGAGAGAAGTTAAATTACAGAATAGTATGTGAACTAAGGTCGAAAAGAGTCAAGAATCCGTCCATTGATCTTGTTGAAGCTCAAAACCCTGGAAAAAAAGGAACGAAAAAACAAATTCATGACATAAAAATGAAAGCTATAGACTAACATTAACAAATAAGTATTTAAGGGGAAGGAAAAAAAAAAAAAAAAAAAAAGCAAAATCAGTAAACACTTCATTAAATCCAAAAGTGTCAAGAACTTACATCTGTGACCTCCGTCGGTATTCCCAAACCAGAAATATCGTCATTCCTCACCCTGTAGGTTGCACTAATGAGTCGTTAAATTTCATGCCATATGATTATAATTAGAAAACCTACTTTACTCTCTACATATTTATAAACCTCATATTCTTGATAAATGCGAGAGAGCGATCAAATTAGATACTCTACTAAATTGCCTAAAGGCATACCAGACATATTGTTGTTAGCTTAACAAATCTGCAAATAGATTTGGACGTGACTATTATATCTATAGCTAATCACAACCCTGTTAAAGAAGTCAGATGTGCAAATGTTTGATTTGCATAGGTCCCTCAAAAGAGTTCCTTGAAACTTCCTGTTGAAACAATAGAAGAAACTAGCCATCCATCATAAAGTTGTAGTGCTTGATAGTTTCTTCTTCTTCTTATGTTTCTTCTCCCTCTCCATTTCAACTTAGGCATAGGCCTATTAAAAATAAAATCAGTTGAATGAAAACAGAGAAAAGTGTCCAGCCAGATTGTCTTACGAGGCATAAAGATTTGACCAATTTCCTATGAAGTCTGGTATTCTGCCTGTGAGTTCCAGTGTCTAATACCCACCTACATCAAGAGAAATGATTCCCTTAGAAAAACATTGTTAATATATATTTTTCCCCCTCTTAAGATTGAGAGTGGAAGTAACAAAAAAAATAACATGGTTAATAAGGGTTGCATTATAAAAACTTGGATGGTTTATGCAGGTACAGACATTACTTTATTATATGAGATGCAGGTTTCAGGTTGTTAAAGAGTATATTAAACAAAAACAAATCACTAATAATGAGCATTCACCTTGATAAAGGATAGCATTCACCTTGCCAAGATACAGTCATGATATTCTCCCAATACAATAAAGAGAAAACAAAAACAGCACAGAGATATCTATAACGGTACTTAATCCTAGTCAAAATAAACTCACAGAAATTTCCTTTTAAGCAAGATGAATGAGCATATCTCAGTTAAAATGACAAAACAAAAAAAGTTTTACTTGTACAATAAAAGTAATTAGACAATGAACAGATGTTTATAGCATAGAATCAAAGTTATTTGTTAGCTCTGGTTTAACAAAAAAAAAATCCCCAACCAAAAAAACTACACCGGGCAGACAAGCAAAATTGTACTTTAAACAAGATGAAGGTCAACAAATACACATGGTGCAAGCTAAAAGCATCTCTTTTTTATTTTGAAACAGAAACGATGAACAAGTTTTTATAGCACAATCATACCAACATCATAAATGAAAGTAATCACAATTATATGTTTTCAATAAATGACAGTGCAGTATGATCATACCAAGAGCAAAAGATGTCTACCAATTTGGTAAGAAAGGTGTAACTCAGTTGCTTAAAAGACTTCTTCATATGTCTATTTTCTCTGTTCACGAGCAAACTAAGGACAGACTTGCTCGAGGAGCAACATCTCCTAAACATGTGTTGATGGAGAATCCTATAATCTGTTTTCGTTTCGACTGCACCAAAAAATAATGATAATAATAATAAATCCATCACAAGATACTTGGAAAGAAAAAAATGGAGAACAACGAAAATGGGAAATGTGAAATGCTCACGCAGTTGTCCGGCCAGAAATAGCTATGTTGAGAATGTGAGAGATTTTATGCCAGTCCTCCCCTTCCCATCTCTGGTACCTTCGTTCAAGAAAAGGACACTCTCTGATGATCAAATAGCGAAGAGAAGTGCAAAGCACTTCTTCTGGCAAACACCGGAGCTCCTTGCAGTGAGACAAGGATAATGAATTAAGAGATGTAGCACGCTGAAAGGCACTTCCGTTTAGGCTTCTAAGGTTTGAAAGACTATGGAGCTTCAAAGACGTTAAAGAGAAAGGAAGTAACCCCTCCGGAAATGAATCCAACACCACATCACACTTAGTAATGCATAACAATCTCAAAGATGTTAGTCCATGGAGATGCCAATGCCCGTGATTCACTATGAGTTTGCGGCAATTAGAAATTACAAGAGTATCTATATTGCAGGGCAATCCACCTTCAGGTATTGACTCAATTTTCGGACAACTGGAGATTTCCAAAAAAACGAGAGATGGAAGAAGCATGTGCATGTGTTCAGGCAGTGACCTGAAATTCTTGCAAACAACTAGTCTGAGTAAACTGAGACACTGGAACACGGTGCCAGTTTCTCCTGAATACGTAAGTGACTCCAGATTCAGACATTCCTGCACAACAAGCTCCTTAAGCATTGGGAAGTAGTCTAATGGCAATGACGTTAGAGAATCACATCCTTCAATTTTCAACTTTCTAAGGCCCGCATAACTGTGGCTTCCTGGGAACTCTAATTTGGTGCACCAGCTAATTTCAAGAGTTTCTATTGTATCACAATCAGGTAAGCTCCCAGTTAAGTTCGTACAACCATACAATTGAAGCTGTTGGAGACGAGGGAAACATCCAGCCTCTTTGCCATCTCCAATGAATGACCAGATATTCCAATTAGACATATCATAAAAGCAAAGGGTTTCCAGGGATTGAAATGGAGGAGCAGAAGAACTATCGCCATAAAATTCACCACCTATTTTATGCACACCATGGAAGCTTTTAATAGAAAGATCTCGAAGAGAAGGTAACTTCCCAAGTGGCAGAAGGGACGGGCATGATGCACTACCACTCAGATGAACCGATTCCAGTCTTATAAATGAAGAATCTCCAACCCAATCTGGGAAACTTGAACCTGTGTATCCAGAAATAGTGAGTTCCTTCAAGTTTGTATGAGGTTCAAGTGCATTAAGTACCGCCTTTACACTTCCTGGATCAGTAAGATAACCTTGCCACTGGAAAGTTACCTTACTAAGGTGCTCTTTTTGCCTCAAATTGGCTTTCTGAACATCCTCAACCACATCAACATTTTGAAGCCCAGAAATACAAAGTTCTCCTCTCAAATGTTGAAGCTGTCCCAACTCCTTGATGCTAGAACTACCTTCATAATTACTCACAACAAAATTGGTCAATGTTTGCAAATTCTTTAGATTACCCATTTGTGGTGGCATCTCTTGTAGTGGTGAGAAAGTAGTGTCGAGATGACGCAAATTGATCAGTCTTCTCATCTCGGTTGGCAACCGAGTAAGTCTTTTACAGTTTGACAACAACAACGTTTGCAATTTGTAAAGAGTACAAATTGAATCAGGTAGCTCTTTAAATTTGTTGTCAGACAAGTTTAGGTACGTAAGATGCTTCAAGTTACTGAATGAATCAGGCATTGTCCAACTCCAAATTTCCGTTGATGGAGACAGCACTCTTAAGAATCTTCCTTCTGCAATCAATTTTTCAACAAACTGACTAGAAGAATATGCATGGGATCCCATGAATGTGCGCAAATGCTTGGCTCTAGATAGAATTTTCCACGAGTCATAAACAACTGGCATGTTGTGTGATAAATGGCGAGTCTTGGTAGTAAAGTCTGTTTCATTCAACCTCAAATGAGATTCGCCTGACACAAACACAGCTAAATCATGTACAAGGTCATGCATGGCGAACATCGACTTGGAGTGGCTTGATCTTCGAAATAATGACCTTGACACTAGAACATTGAAGTACTCTTCTCCAACTTCTTCCAGTGTTTTTTCTTTCTCATCGGATTGCAAAAATCCTTGGGCCATCCACAACAAAATTAGTTCTTTCTTTCGAAACTCGTAATCTTTTGGAAGTATTGAGCAATAAGCAAAACATTGCTTCAAGCATGAAGGTAGGGAACAGTAGCTCAACCATAGTGACGGAAGCAGATCACTGCTCTGGCTTTTACTCCAGTCCCACGTATGGCTCCTTAGAATGCATTCCCACTTTTCTGGATTTCTTTCGGCGCGTAAAAGACCAGCAAAGGCTTTTACTGCCAAAGGAAGGCCCCTGCACTTTTCAAGGATTTTTTTCCTAATTTCTTGTAAGCATGGAACTGCATCCGGGTCCGATCCATTGAAAGCATGGAAGACGAATATTTTCCAGCAATCAAGATCCGACACTAGAGGCAGTTCATAAATGATATCTCCAGTCTTTACGATTGATGCAACATATCGGCTGTGTGTCGTCACAATGATCCTGCTTCCACATTTCTCAAACGCTAAGGTGCTGATCAGGAAATCCCAGTTGCCATAACTCTCATCCCAAACATCGTCAAAAACAAAGAAGAATCTCTTGCCTCTCAACGTCTCTTTCAGTTGTCGTTGTAGTTCCGATGGTTCCTCGATGCCACTTGCAGTTGGGAAGCCGGCCTTCTTCAGAATAGACTTCATTATACTGAAAACATCAAACTGAGTTGATACTGTAACCCATGCTCTGAGCTCAAAATGTTCCATCACTCGGCAATCATCATACACAAGCTGAGCAAGGGTGGTCTTGCCAAGGCCACCCATACCTACAATGGGAAGCACACCTATCTCATTTTGCCAAACATCATCCGATAGCAACAACTTTAAGATCTCCTCTTTATCGGCATCTCTTCCATAAACATGGCATTCATCTCCCAAAGGAGCAGACAATTTCAATGGAGATCTAGTATGCTGCGCGTGCACTTTCAGTCCAAGGACAGTCGCTTTATCTAAAAGGCTGTTCAAATCCTCCAAGGCGGTCACGGTCTCAGATCGTACAGTTTTGTCAAAGTCCGTGAACTGATGATCGGGCGTCATGAATTTCATTATGCTTCCAGATTCAAGTTCCTGCTCTAGTCGGGCTTCTTCGTAGATCTCCTCCATCAAGTCATCTGCTCTGAAAATTACGTCCTCGAGGTCATCGAGCCATTTCTTCACACTCGGCTCGCTGATCTGCCTGTATTCAGCGTCATTGAGAAATAGACTAGCTGTCCCTATATTCCTCTTCAACGCCCTGAGCTGGTCATCAATGGACTTCTTTCCCCTTAAAAAGTTCATGAACGTGCGAGAACTCGACCTCTCAAAGATCTTACGAATCGCAGCGGAGAGAAATGCTTCAGCCACCAGTTGCGCCATGTTTGATGTTTCCGTCGTCGCAAAACTAAAGGATTTTTGAGATTCGAAGTCAAGATCTGACATACAACAAACAGCAGACTAACTTAGGGATTTTTGAGATTCGAAGACAAGGTCTCTGACATATATAACAAACAGCAGACTAAATTAGGGCTTCGAGTCAAGCTCCGACATGTAGCAAACAGCTTGGGTTGTCTTATGGAGGTGGAAATTTCTGCTTAATCGCCCTAATTTTGCGTACCAGCTAGAAATTTTATCAATTTTTTTTTTTTTTAGAGAGATCAAACGATTGCATAAGAGATAATGATGAAATTTCTATCTACCAAAAAAGCAAAACAATAATTAAAAAAATAAAAAATAAAACAGCATTTGTTAGATTTCAGTAGACAGAATTACCTCCTTCTTTTTCTTCTTCTTCTTTTTTTTTTTTTTTTTTTTTAATCTTTTCCCACTATGATGAGGAATCGGGAAGACGCCTTTTCCTTGTGAGGGCTGCTAATCTAATCGGCATCCAAAATTCAACTCCACACCACACCACCTCCGTCATACGTCGCATGTACCACGTCACGTAGCTGCAGCTTCTTTTTTATTAAGGGGACCCTTAAATCTACCGAATAAAATTATCAAAAATAAAAATAAAAATTTACCGATGTTTTGTTGGATGCTCATATGTGTAAATTTAATATTTTTATATTAATTTTTATCTTTTATTAAAAAATTAATAAAAATTATAATTAATTTTTAAAAAATAAATCAATTTTAATTTAAAATTTTCATTTTAAAATCGTATCCGAAACGGAAGCAGAATAAAACTATGTACATTTTACATTTACACACACGCAGGTTCATAAAAAACATTCAGGGTTCATTTTGTGGAACCATTTGAACTGTCAATTTGGATTTTTTTTTTTTTAATAAGAAAGTAACTGTCATTTTGGATTGAATTATATATGTAAATTGTCCTTTTGATACGGTATTTGGATTTTTGCAATCTTAACAAAGTAGCGCATTTGAATATTAATTTGGATAGACATTGAGAACAATTCATGCAAATTTTACAAAATCTCAATGTGGACAACAAATTCTCATAGAATATACAAATCAATGAATCTTTTTGGAAAAGCCATTCGCAAAATATCTTCTCTCTCATCCTCGTAGTTCTACCGCCTCTCTCTCCACTTTGATCTACTCCTTCGGTTTCTTTTTTGGGCTTTTTTTTCCTCCCACTTTTCCATATTAAAAACACTCAAGATACACTTCAACCCCTTTTTTAAAATAGTTTTATTCTAGTTCTCCTCTCCTCTCAAATACTACTTAAGGGTATTTAGTGAATGAGTTGAGTTTAAGTTGAGTTGAAATTTTTAAATTTGAATAATAATTTTGTTTGACTTTTAGAACAAACAAAAAACTTTTTCAAAAAAGATAAAAAACTTTTTCAGAAGAAAACAAAAATTTAAGTTCAAACTTGAGGTTTGAACTTGAATTCCAAACGGAGCCTAAGTCATTGTTTAGTTCTCAGATACGAACCTAAATTTTTCATATCAATTTTAATATTTTTTTTGAAAAAATTCACAAAAATTATAATTAATTTTTAAAATATCAACTAACTTCAATATAAAATATTTATCTTAAATTTTATTCCAAACATACTATAAATCTTACATTTTCCTGCAACTTCTTCCTCTACCACCTTAATAGTAAGGACATATGTATTAAAAAAAAAATCCTAACGAAGAGAGCTTTTATTACATGTAAACAAACAAGTATAAAACAGACTACAGACATAAAAGAACAACAGTTTGCAGGTGCAGTTTTTACTAGTAATCTAAAAAAAAAGGACAATTCTATAATGACGAAAGATTTTTTACCCGTTAATGAGATAAAAATTTTTGAGCCACAGATCTCAATTTCAAGATTATAAATGCTGAAAGACCACCCAAGTAAAATAAAACCTCCTACATCTTATAACTTCCTTATCATAATTAAAAAAAAAAAAAAAAAAAAAAACATCCTCTTCTGAGAATCCGGCGAGATGGGGCTCGGAAAAAGAAAACAAAAAACACCTACATAAACACTGGCCCCGGCGAAGGAAGACTCCCCAGAAATGGCAGAGATCGCCGTTGTTTGGGCTAAGGAGAACCCACCCGAGTCCACCTCCACTCCCACCTCCGTCGCTCCTTCTCCAATTCCTCACTCACCCACGAGTTTTTCAAGATCTGCTGTCAGCGTGGAGGCCATATTGTCACGACAAACCCCCGTCGCGACCTGACCCATACGCGGTTGAGCCAACTCTGAACCACAGATCCGTCGGAGGAATGCCCCTCGGAAACTCTGCAGATCCGGGGTCGAACACTTCCAGATCTGGCGCAGATCAGTCGCACATGGGGATAGCCCCTCGGACTTCCCCACGCCGTTGCCGTCGTTGCCGTCGGGAGCTCTTCCCCACCCCGTGCCATCGTCAAGCTCTTGTCCCAACTCTTATCGCCTACTTTCTTGGCATGGGTTTACTTTGAACCTTTGGGCCGCCGAGAACGCCATCGCCATCGCCACTGTGGTCTCGTCGGGTTCACTCCGGCATCCATCACGGTGGTGGCTATGGCCTTTGTGTTTTTTTTTTTTTTCTTTTTTTAATTTTCAAGTGTGATCAAGTGTTAAGATCTTAGAATAATTTTGTATACTTTTTTAATCTAAACCGTTCAAATAACATTGAACGGTCAAAAAATTTTATCCCATTGATGGCATAAAGTAAAGTTGTAGAATTTCCTTTAAAAAAAGGCAATTCCATAACGAGGGATAACTACTTTACTCCATTCGTGTAATAAGACTGTTTGGGGTTAGATTAGAAATGGGACCCATAAAATAGCATAAAATGGGATGACGAGCATTAAATTTTGCCCTTTGTAATTAATTTACTAACCCCGTAATGAACAGTGACAATATGCTTATATTAGTTAATTTTTTTATGAACCATGCTAAGAAACCTATGTTTAACGTCACTCGTTAATAAGAAATATATCTTATAATATGAGGTTCATTAGTGAAATTTATTTATTTATTAATATGATATTAAATATCATTAATATTAAAAAGCATTTTTATTTTATTGTTCAAATGTGATGAAGAATTGACTGCAACTCTGGATTCGTTGTCTTAGGATTCTTGCACACAAATTGAAGATGACAAAGAAGAAGCAATAAGCAGTTCGAACTTTATATTTTTTTTCTTCCGTTCAAACTTCATATATTAATAACGTATTCAAGCTCATTTCATAGAAGAATTACAATTGAAATAATGTATATTGGTTCAACCATGCATTATTGAGTTTTCTGACAATTGACAAGAAGAAAAAGAAAAAAGATAGATAAACAACATCCAAGTAAATACCCAACAATGACAAAGTATATATGTGTGTGTGTATATATATATATATATATATAGGACATAAGCATAACCTCACCTCCTCAAAATCACGAACAAAAGGGAAAAAAAAATGGAAAAAAGAAAAATGCATATACGTTCATCTGTGGTTAAAGTAAATATGAAACACAAAAAATCAAAATATCTACCTTGATATTAGAGATTCTATTAAAAGGAGAGTAAAATCGATGATAAGACTCGTGGTCTTTGTTAGAGGGACAAAAGGAGATGTAAGAGTGACCCTTCACAAACCCCTAAATCTCTAATTACACCAAAAGGGAATAGGATTTGGGTAACACCGGGAGCCCAAAGTGGGGGATAAAAGACCATCATCACAAGGTATGAGTCGCGACAATCCATCTATTCCGCAAGATCTGGCGATCTTCATTTAGTGTTTAATGAAAATCTTCCTTGTAAAAATTACTTCATCGAAGTTTTCGTGGTTTAATTTTAATTTGATATGAGTTTTAATATTTTTCTTTTTGTAAAAAATAGACTAGTGTCATTATTCAAATATCAAATCTATTTAAAAACTCAAACTTAAAATTCATAATTTATTATTTCAATCGAAGTGAGATTTTTTTTTAATTGCATTAAAGCTCGAGAGAAAAGAAACAAGATCCACAATGCATTTCAAGTTTTTACATTTGATTAACGTCCATAGATGCACTCGCAAATTGGTCAATTGTGGTATAGATAGGACAGTTGTATCCACAAGGAGGCGACAACACAAAATAATATTATTAGAGTTAAATGTTAAAAAGACAAGGAAATAAAATAATAAAAAGTATAAATATTTAGTAGATCTTTGTGATAGAGAAAATAAACAAAATATGAAAGAGATAAAATTTAAGTAGAGAAAAATTCAATAATAAATGAGATAAGACATCGTGAATCCTTCATATGCTTCATTCTCTAATTTGAATCTAATATTCGATCTATAACTCAATTGCATGCTTCACATCCCAACCGAACAATCGAAAATATGGAATTAAATATCAACAAAAATAAAAAAAATGTTTCGGTGGATTAAATCTCTATGTTGAAACCAAACGAATTCATCATTACAAGTTATCCAAAATTGACAAAGTATTATTTTTAACAAATAGCAGGAAAAGACAACTCATAAAATAAATATTTATTAAAATAGAATGTGAATATACTACATAAATAAAGCATGACTGAATTTATATAAAAGATTGACATAGAATATTTTGAATAGAAAAATGAGATAAAGAAATTTAATTCAGTAAAACATATAATCTTTACAAACCAAAAGAAAATGAAAAAAATTGGATCATTCCACACATGAATTCATCACTAGACTCACCAAAATATCTATCCTAACTTGCAATTCATCTTGCAAAATTCTAACAAGAAAACATGAGATGAAAATGCAAAATGAAAAGAAAATAAAAGAAAAACAAACTCCAAACTCAGCCAAAAAATGGTGAGGGAAAAATAAACGTCATTTGCTTGCTGCAAAGCCCTTGCTGTTGAAGGGCTTGAATCCATTTGGTCATGGAAAGAATTTTGGCCCACGAAATTTGTCACCCAGCTGGTAAATTAGCTAGAGACTCGCAGCCAGCTGGAGGGATTCACACACCTGTGGCAGGAGACAAGGCTGGATTCTTAGGCCTGAGATTACGCGACCCAGCTGGGAGGGAGGTCTGGCCTGGAGCTTGCGCACGCGTGGGAGCAAACCTGCGGAAGGAAAGGAAGAAAAGAAAGGGCAAAAATAAAATAAAATAAAAGGAAAAAGAAAAATAAAATAAACCAAAATTAAATAAATATAAAAATGAAATAAACCAAAATTAAATTAATATTAAATATCTCCAAAGTAAAATATTTTGAATTAATAAAACTTAAATTATCAAATAATTTATATGAATAAAAGTGTATTTTTATACACTTATCAAATCTCAAACATTCCCCTCAATGAAGGGACTAGGAAAATCGTTCCAAATGGTGGTCGCGTCTTTTTTAGTAGAGGTTTAGAATTTCCTTTGAAATTTTGCTTCAACAGTTGGGAGAGAAGAAAAAGAGAGAAGTTTCTTATTTACAAAGGATAAATTGTTTTTTAATCTAATAATTAAGATTAATATACTAAAACATATTTGTTTAAGCTTTAATGTTATGCCACATCATTCATCAAAAAAATATTATGTCCCATCAATAATTCTGTTAAATTGAAATGTGGAAGTGGACGGATGAGACTGTCTAAATGGTTTTGTGTTTATATCAAGGGCACAACGATTGATTTTGATAGTTCAATAGGCAAAATGAGATATGATATATAATGTAGGAGTATTTGTTGAAATCAATCCAATTTAAAAGGATAATTTGTACCATTAACATGAAGGATTTTGCAAAGAAAACCAAATTATGTCACACAGGATTATAATTTTCAGGAAAAAAAAAATATAAATATATTCTTGGTTTTATTTTGGTGAGTACGTATACCCTAGAATGGGCGGCCCAGCATGAGAGGCGCTTCTTCAGCCCACATGCTTGAAGATGGTTCGGCTCTGTATGGCGTAGAATCAGTGTCTCGAATCGCAGTATCAGACATTACGCTGCTAGAGTACCGACTAGGCTGACAGTCGTCCATAAAAGGATGCCTCATAGATGTATTCAAAGTCAGTTCCATTTTCCCAGTAAGAATCTGCTCCACTTCGGACATTGCTGGTCGACCGAATGGATCTGCTTGAGTGCACAATAGAGCCACTCCTAGGGCTAGTTTTACTTCGCCCTCATCAAATACTGACAACGATGGATCCACCAGTTTAAGCACATCACAGATATCTCTCTTTTTAATAAACAGCTCCCAAGCCTAGTAATTAGGAAGAAATGATTTGTGTCAAATGTGCATTAATGGAACTCAAGGCTGATAACGGATAGTAAAGCAAAATGAAGCCTTCCCATTTTTAGATAATTAGGATCCCTCTTAGATAGTTACGACGTATGTTGTACGTACATGAAATTTGTTAATGTACTTACCGAACCGACAACTCCTGTGTATTCATCACAATGTACCCCGCGAGTAACAAGATGTAAAATCACAATTCCATAGCTGTATACATCATTTTTAACCGAAACACTCTGATTCCTCCAAGCCTCCGGTGCAATATATCCGCTACATCAACAATTATATATGCATGTGCAGAAACTTTCAGTGGTCTACTTGAAATTTAAAACAAGTATTTAAGGGGGAAAACAAGTAGTAAAATTTGGAATAGCCGAAAGTGCATCTTACGGTGTTCCAGCAGAATTACGGGAGGTCGCGTGAATTACTTCCTTTGGGAAGCTCTTGGCCAAACCAAAATCTGATATTTTTGCAGTGAAATTAGAGTCGAGCAAAATGTTCGTGAGCTTAATATCTGAGTGCACTACATATTCCATCTGTAATCCGTCGTGAAGATAAGCTAGACCTTTCGCTACATCCAGACAAATCTTGAAACGACTTGCCCAATTAAGCTTCAATCCGTTGTTTCCTGAGGCACATCATGTCCATGTATGAGTGTTCTATAGTTAATGCTGTTGAAAATAACTCGAATGTATGTACCTCAGCAGTTATTAGACTACAGCGTTGTACACATTCTAAAAGCATTTATATATGTTCTAGCTCACGTACCATACAATGCATGCTGAAGACTCCCCTTCTCCATATACTCTAAAACAATAAGTTGCTTATCTCCCTCAGTACAGAATCCAACAACTTTCACTATGCTAGGATGTCCCCCTACTGCCACTTCGGACAAAATTTTAATTTCGCCTCCGAACGTCTGATGTCTATCCATGTACGGTTTCTTGACAGCAACTTGCCTTCCATTGGCTAATGTTCCCTGTCAAAAAAATAACTGATATTATAAAATTTTCTGTAGAAAGAAAAAAAGAAATCATGATATTTTCAAATACTTTTAAACTATGCTAATAAAAATAGAAGGATCAATCTCATCGTGCGTAAACTTTGGGTTCTTACTTTGTCCTTTATTCTTTTAAAACTCCCACTTTGCTCTCAAATTTTTAATTACTCTCATTTAATCTGTTATATTACCATTCCTGTTGGAAACAGACAGAAAAAGACCACTTAGCTACACTTCCCCTCTTTTTCTGTCTATTTTTAAGAGACATGCAAAAACAGATAGAAAAACACTACTTTACTGCACCCAACCTCGTTGTTTTCTGTCTATTTTTAACAGAAATTCTATCAAAAGGGATTAATTAAGATTAATTCAAAATTTAAGAAATAAAGTGGGAGTTTTTAAGTTTGATAACAACGTGAGAATAAGTTAAAATCCAGGGGTATTGTTGAGAATAATCCATAAGAATAGTATACTTTGCGACCTTTAATTAGTTAAAGGACTTAATATGTTCTTGCTTCTTAACAAGAGAGATCAAAATACAATGCTAAGTAAATAGGATAAGCTGCATCAGGCAATGACAGATTAAGACAACGAAAATGAAAAACAAAAACTCGAACTGAAAATAAAAGCTCATTTTAGGTAAATCTCATACTTAATTTGTCTAGAAGTAACAGGTAAATCTCATATTTGCCGAGCAAATTTCATTCTTACTCACTAAAATAAATACTATTAAATCCGCCTGTTTATTCCCGAATTTCTCTGATTAATACTCACTATGTACAAGCCAATGCATCAAAAAAGGGGGGAAAAACTATACTAAACTAAAACTAACTAAACAACTCAGACTCGGTTAATTTGAAAATTTGGACTGAAAGGAAAAATATTTACTACGTTGCATGTTTGAGAATATTATTTTCCATTTCAATATTAAATAAGCATCATATGAATCTTAAATATGCTAGAGGGAGGAAAATAGGATTTGAGAAGAATTGGATCTCCCTCGTCAACTAGAGTAAGCTCGATTGGTACCAATCAAGCAATCTTGAGACTACTTAAAGAATTAACTACAAAATTCCTTCGAATTTTAACTCTTGTAATACTTACCATCGATATTTGAAATGTAACATATGTACCATCGCATCCCCAATCTCCAATCCGTTATTTGTTAGATTTTTGACGGAAATTTGCTCATGGCACATAATGTAGGGTACTTTGGTAATTCTACCTATTTAAAACTAATTTGGGTTTATAATTTAATGTTAACATCGAAATCTAACATTCGCAAGTAGGCCTATTAGCTTTACTCAAAAAAAAAAAAAAAAAAAGCAGGCCTATTAGCAAGTCTTCTAATGTTAGATCTCAAATGCAAAACAAAAGAAACTAAACCCCGAGAGCAACCATGACCTTGATTCCCGAAACTCACACATGTGCAATATATATATATATATATATATATATATATAACCATTAGCGTGAGATTAAGATAAAACAGGGTTTAAATTGGTTTCCTAGGTATTTGAACAAACAAGTGATAGGCAACTTATATATACTTCCTTAATCACACAAACAGGCTCAATTTAAAGTTACGGCTACAAGAAACTGCATTAATGTTGTTCCTTGCTTTATTTTTATTTGGGTTGAAAAGAGTAGAGGAGAGAAAATGGAGGAAAGTGGCAATAAAAGGGATAGTACTCCAATAAGTTTTTTTTTTTTTTTTGGGCAGTAGCTGGGGCTAAGGCTTTCGGCTAAGGCTTTCGGAGAGACCCATACACAGGTGGATCTCGCAAGCAGATGCCGCGGCGGCTTTGGCATTTGGGCAAGGGTCTCGCGAGCATATGGGGAAAGCTCAAAGAGCGGGGGCTTTGGCGGCTCATTGGCATCAGCGGCAGGAGCGGAGTAGCCGTGGTGTCAAGGGAAAGGTGGGAAGAAGATACCAGTTTTTTTTTTTTTTTTTTTTTTTTTTTTTTTTAATGGTCATATCAAATAAGAATTAAATTTTGTTAAAAGGTGTAGGTTAAGATGGAGGGACAGGAGAGTAATTTTATACCAAATTATTTAACCGCAACCTGCATTGCTGACACGTCTCTTACATTCTTCAAACTGATTGAAGGACGATTTTTATTAACGGAAATATGTTACATTTCAAAAATCATGGGACAAAGTATTATGTGAACTATAATTGGGAAGGATTTTTGTTATTAATCCGTAATCAAATAATCGCTTACCAGATAGACCTGTCCACATCCTCCACTTCCTATCACTTTATTGAAGTTACCGGTAGCGACCTGTAGCTCATTGAAACTGAACTTCTTAAGAGGTTGGAGCTCTGCATGTCAAACAAGAAGAAGTATCATCACTGTGTACTTGATGGTAGTCTACAAGTAGGCCCCTAGCTATTTTTGTTTCTAAGCTGTTAGCCTAAATAGCCGCATGCCGGAAAAGAACCGGCCATTTTAAAAAATGACATATCAACTAATAATATATGGTGTTAGTTGAAGAGTCCACCTCGTGCTATGTTTGATTTAGATTACGAAGACTCCATGTAAATCTAATGTTATGTGTACTTTTTCAATTCCTTACCTATATTGGTACCATTCGTCTGAGACTTCTTTTTCGTTCGGATAATAACGTAGGCAACACAACCAACCAAAAAGGCTATTATTACGAGCACCACCACAACAGCAACACCGATAAATATAATTTCATGGGTCTTATCTTTGTCACTTGCTGGAGGTTTGTCTCTTGCCTTAGGAATGAAATCTGTATCCAAAGCACTTTATTTTTAGCTACAGGACATATTCAAGAAAGAAGTCCTAAAACCACTTCAAGTTTTTTCGAAGAACTAGAGGTACCTGGGTCAACTCTGATGGAGGAGATAAATGGTCCAAAAGTACCTTCCGTGGGTGTGCAGCATGTTCCTTTTCCAGCCCAAAAGAGATGGATTTCTAGGTAGTTTTCTGTTATCTCAACCTGAAATTTCTTCTCGATAAATTGAGCAAAGATTCCATCTGCCTCCTTCTGTGGATCAAAGTCCTTTAAAACAAGCTTCCCCTATACCATATACAGAAAAAAGAGAGAAAAAAGAATAAATAATTACTTTCACTTGTAGAAGATCTGGGAGCAAAAAAACGTACTTGACATGATTTAATGTTAAGGATACGATCAACGCCGCACAAAGATATCTCTAATTATGATAATGGTCAAGCATTATTGTAACAAGTTGGAGTACAATACTTGTAATAGATGAAAGTGTAACCAAGGACATATGACAAGGGAAATACAACAATCCTTTGGTTTGCTAGAACAGAAGAACTTCGTCGATAAACTACTTTAGTTAAAAATAAATAAATAAATAAATAAAAGCCCACAAAACGTAACCCTGTGTATATGTTAGAATTGTCAATCATACCTGAATGAAAACATCGAATATGTGCCTGTCAACACTTTTCAGCTTACGAGGATCTCCAAAAGTAGCCTCTCCAAACTGGAGGTTCACGGTGTAGTAACCATTCCTAAGCTTGAAGATGAGGTATCTCAACGAAGAAGCAGCTTGCCTTGCTGTCTGGAAATTTCCGGACCGTAAAATATCTTCAGGATTGTTGCTCCCAGTGAAAGTTCCAACAGTACTAACTGCCCATGTCATGGTGCTGGAAACGTAATATGCAGCTGGACCAAGAGTTTCATTTTCCCTCTCATACACCATACCATCAAGAGACTTAACTTGAGGACCACCACAGTTAATCCCGAAGCTGTTATCTGCCACATCTATAAAGAAATAGGCCATTTTTTATCTATAAATTTAAAAAAAGATAATTCCCCTTGCACATGCAAAACCGGACAAGCATAATTTAAAGTTGACGACCATTTACATAGTATTGAGCACCCATAGGACCAAATCAAAATTTCTCTACTTACGGTTGTCCTGGTCTCTGTTGCAAGGAAATTTTTGTTGAAGGCAGTTCAACCCGGGAGGCAAAATTCTGAACGAACAAGACAACATGAATTCACTTGATAATTCAAACCTTGGCAATCATGTTGTGGAAAATCATGCGATGAATGATTACCTGCTCGTTAAATTGTCTATCACGAAGTTGTTGGCAACTAAGTTTCTGCATGTTGAAGAATAGCAGAATAAATAAACAAATTGTACGGTTATTTCTACTTAGAATTTGAGAAAGCAGGCCCATGGTTATAACTGAATTATTAAGGTTCTGGATGATATTAGTAATCCCGAAGAACACTAAAAAGGATAATAAACTAGTGAAAAAACTTGGTACCTGGAAATTTTTTGACTAATAAGTAATGGAATAACAAAAACACGGTAAAAAGATGAATGTTCCTTCAACTATCAAAGACATACAGCTGCAAGTTTGGTTGATTGGCCCAAGGAGGAAGGCTGCCTGCTAAATTATTGTAAGACAGATCTCTGCAAAGCATAAAATCAATTTCAAACTAATCCTCCCTAATAATATAGAAAAGAATGAGCTTATAAACGTTGCTAGATGCAAACAACTGTCGTGACATATCTGTATTACACATTATACTCACATGGTGGCAAGAGATTTGCTTTTTTGTTTAGGCAGGACACCTGTTAAGCTGTTGTTCCCAAGAAACCTGAGAAAGAAAATAGGTATATATGCTTCAACACATAAAAGAGTAGCTTTTAGAAGGCATGTGATACAATAAAAAGATATCTCACAGAAAAGAGAGTGAACGCGATTTGAATAAAGAAGCAGGAATTTGTCCATGTATGTTGTTGAAGCTCAAATCCCTGGAAGAGAAAGTAAAATTTCACATATAGGAAGCGCTACACAAGGCAAAGTACATATCTGCACGAGCCATTAAGGAATCAAAATACTCAGTAATAGAAAACGTCGTTCTTTGTAAAGTAACCGTGCTTAGTTAGCGTGATCACTGACTAATCTATCCTAAAACCAGGGTAACTGGGACACGGAACATTGTTGTCCTTCAGCATTAGTTATTTGCATGGCAGACTACACTAATGATGAAATACACAAGAAATTAGTCAGTAGTCTTGGTGTACCACATCATCGTGCTTATCCGATACACCCAGTATATATGCGATTGCCATATAAGTGATTTGCCAATTAATCACCTTTCTCTTTCATACAAAATTTTATCTTAATTTTTTTTATTGAAACTTTCATAAATACTCCATTAACAAATCACCTAAATGCCAACCGTTGTGTTTACAACATCAACACTATGGCATGATACACTTGGTCTACTAAATAACTTCTCAAGAATACATTAGATTTAAGTCCTAGTGTCAACTCTAATGTTATTTTTGGTTGAGGTAAGAAGTGGGAGGAAATATAAGAGTGCAGGGATTTTTTGAAGAGAAAATAGGTTGTTTAGTAGGAAAGAAAAGTGGAAAGATAAAAGGAATCTTGGATCCGTCCAACATTTTTATCCCTCCAAGAGGGGAGAGCTTTATTGGAGCAAAATCTTGTAATACTTGCATAAAATTCAAGTTACTCTATTTCCTCATTTAAAAGCTAAAATAATATTGATTAACTAACAAAATACTCATTCACTTAATTAATCATATTTTTTTTTCCTTCCCATCGTACCAAACAAGATAAAGAAAAAATAAAAATAAAAAATTCCTGTGTCTCAATTATATCACATTTCCTTTCCCTTGCATGTTTTCCTCTTCCTCCCTTTTTCTTTACCTCTTACCAAACAGAGTGTAAGGGTAAATGGTCAGATCACTTACAACCATGTTAAATTTCTGTATTCTCCAATATCGGATGGAAGTGAAGCTGAAATATTGTTATTCCTCAGTATCCTGCAGGATGTGTTAATAAGCAGTCATGTTATTTTCCAGAAGAACAACAAAATTTATTTACATGTGCATAGGCCGTAAGCCATGAGGTATATACACTATCTTTATCAGGAACAATGTTGATGCTTACAAGATTTCTAGGGACTTCATATTCTTGATAAATTCCAGCGAGGAACCTCCATTAGATACTTCACCTATGCGCCTACAAATGTATCATGCATAAGATTGCTAACCTTACAAATCTCTGAGTGTTGGCATGAAGGCAATAAATATCCGCAGCATGTATACTTACAAGTCAGTCAGAGAACTTAGATTGGCAAACGTCGGCGGTATTGGGCCTTCAAAATTGTTCCCCTGAATCCTCCTATGGAAGATTTTCAATTCCTTCGTAAGTCTGAACTTAAATTCACTTTATTTCATTCTTTAAAAATAAAATAAAACCACTTTATTTTAAATATCTAATATACTATAGTTTCGGTTAAATTTAATCCAGAGTGTTCTGTTTCCTCAATGTCACCATTTCGAAAATAATTTCTAAAATTATAGTCTAGGGTAATTAAAGATTATTCAAGCAGGTTGATTGCAAACCCGTATATTTACTGCATCTTAGCTATGGCAGATGATTCTTTACTTATCACCACGTCACTTCAGGTTTGATGCTTGTTTGGTTGTTTCAATGAATATGAATGTTTTATGTTGTAACAGAAATCGGAGTTTTTACCATAAGATATTGCAATTTAATGATTTCTAGTTTGTATCATTGAATATATCAGTTAAGTCTCTACAATAGTTTCCACTTAAATCAAATTTAGACCGACACTCTTTTAAACTTCATCCATTTGTTTGGGATTAACTGGAAGCAAAATCCAAAAACTGGTGTGACCGTGCAAGACCATCAGGTACCCCCAGACAATGGCAACATTTTTCTTTTTCTCTCGGATACAGACAATGATAACTTCAAATGTGCTGGAAAAAGAAAAATCACTTACAGTGATTTTAACTCGGTAAGCTGTCCCATTTCCTTTGGTATCTTCCCTGACAGTGCATTTGAGCCAAGTTCACTGTGATAACAATAGAGGGAGAAAAAACCACATGAAATTATGAGAGGAAAACAAAAATTATAAAGAAACTAACCCTTCAAACAGCATAGATATGTAAATTCAAACTTAAAGTTGGGATTAGATATAAATCGTCATAAAAGGTGGCTTACAGATGTTTCATATTAATTAGATTGCCAATGGATGGAGATATAGGACCTGCCAAGTTATTCTGGGCTAAATTCCTGCAACAAAACAAACAAGTACTGTCAGAGGATGCAATATATTGTGTGGTGTATTATCTGACCATACTGGAGAACTAGAACAACAGCACGTCTAGGATATTGAATTAAAATGTTTTGACAGCATAAACAAAATGTTAATTAGAACTGATGATCGCCATTGTTGTTTCTGAAACAGTTGTTTATTAACATGTTGGATTGTATGGGTTTTCCAGCTGCCACAAACAATATTTGTGGTTGCAGGCTTACTGATTATTGGCCTCATTATCTGTCCAATCTCTACAGTGTTTCGCCTACTATGATAATAGACTTGTATTATCTGCTTTTATAGACTTTAAGAATATCTTCTAGTGGATTTTTCACCGCGGAAGAGATTGTAATCCAATTCGCACTTGAGGAAAAGATAGGGTCTGTCCTATTTTTGTCGAACAAAATTCAATCTAATCAAAGGTCGGTTTTTGAAAATCCCATCCAATTCAATCCGTTAATAATGTAACAGTTGGAAAATACAGAGAAGAAACAGAAAATTGGGGAATTAATTTTCTTCATTCACTCAATAACCTTTTATACAATTACAGGTTAACAAGAAAAGAAAACAGTAAAATACAAATTCTAGGAAACTAACAAACTGATTCTAGGAAACTAACAATACTTTCCTAAAATACATATATGACATACAATTACAGCTATACAAAACCTACAGCTGTACAAGATCAGTTTCCGGATTTTCCTACACTCCCCCTCAAGTTAGTTTGAAAATATCTTTCAAAGTCAGCTTGCTTACTAGAAAATCAAACTGTTTTTTAGGCAGTCCCTTCGTAAGTAAGTCAGCCACTTGATCTTCAGTTGGAACATAGACCATACATACCAACCCGCCTTCTATCTTCTCCTTAATAAAATGCTTGTCCACTTCAACATGCTTTGTACAATCATGAAGAACTGGATTATGAGCAATAGAGATCGCAGCCTTTTTATCACAATATAGCTTCATAGGTAGTACTTCCGAAGCCCTCAACTCTTGCAGTATTCTCCTAATCCACATAGCTTCACAAATACCGAGAGCAACCGCCCGAAATTCAGCTTCCGCACTACTTCTTGTAACTACACTCTACTTCTTACTACGCCAAGTGACTAAATTACCGCCAACATAAGTACAGCAGCCTGAGGTCGATCTTCTATCAGTTATACTTCCAGCCCAATCCGCATCAGTATAAGCTTCAATCTGAAGATGTCCTCGAGATTTAAAAAGAAGTCCTGTACCCAGTGACCCTTTTAAGTACCTTAGTACCCTGTAGACAGCCTCAAAATGTTCAGGACCAGGGCCGTGCATAAACTGGCTCACTGCACTTACAGAAAAGGCTATGTTAGGACGCGTGTGTGACAAATAAATAAGTCTGCCAACAAGTCTTTCATACCGCTCCTTATCCTTCACATCTTCAGTTTTGGCCAGTTGCAGCTTCACATTAGGTTCTAAAGGAGTCTTTGCCAGTTTACATCCTAGCATACCTGTCTCATCAAGCAAATTAAGAATATACTTGCGTTGATTAACAATAATTCCCTCCTTGGACCTTGCAAACTCCATTCCAAGGAAATATTTCAACGTGCTAAGGTCTTTAATTTCAAACTCCTCTGTTAATTAGTCTCCTTTTCAGCTTATTCATCTCACTATAATCATCTCCCGTTAAGATAATATCACCTACATACACAATTAAGATGGCAATCTTACCTTCGCTTGAATGTTTGTAAAACATGATATGATCCGCTTGACTCTGTAT
Source organism: Ficus hispida (assembly GCA_025413025.1). NCBI lineage: Eukaryota > Viridiplantae > Streptophyta > Magnoliopsida > Rosales > Moraceae > Ficus > Ficus hispida. Next base: position 2,813,302 of record CM046366.1, read on the forward strand.
AAAACCAAACCTCCTCACAACCTTGCCAAAACATTCAAACCATGCTCTTGGAGATTGCTTGAGTCCATACAAGGATTTCTTCAATCTACAAACTTTTTCAACCCCAAGTTCTTCCTCAAAACCTGATGGTAGGCTCATAAACACCTCTTCTTCCAGATCTCTATTGAGAAAGGCATTTTTAACATCAAGCTGAAACAAAGGCCAATTAGAATTCACAGCAAGAGATAACAGTACCCGAATTGTATTTATCTTCACAACATGAGCAAAAGTTTATTGATAGTCTATCCCATAGGTCTGGGTGAAGCCTTTTGCAACTAATCGAGCTTTGTATCTTTCTACACTCCCATCTGCTCTACTTTTGATAGTGAACACCCATTTGTATCCCACAACCTTTTTCTCACTCGGTAACTGAATCACTTCCCAAGTACCATTCTTCCTCAATGCCTCCATCTCTTCAAACACAGCTAATCTCCAATTCGGTTCATCCAAAGCTTCCTTAATGTTTCTAGGCAACATAAGTTTTGAAATTTTTATAGTAAAAGCTCTATACTTGGCGGAAAGGTTATCATAGGAGATGTATTTGGCTATAGGGTGTCTAGTACAAGTTCGGGTTCCTTTTCTTAAGGCAATGGGAAGATCAAGGTCGGTTTCTTGGATAGGATTAACAGGTATAGGGTTTAGATCAGACTCAGGGATAACTACTCGGCTAGGACTTAGAATAGAAAGAGGAAAAGGTGATGAGTTGCCTGATGTATTCGGATGGACTTTACTTAGGAATTCCTCACGGCCTTATGCTGGAAGAATCAACGGATCTTTACTTTTTTCAATATTTTTCCTAGAATAAACCACATGCTCAAGATTTGATCGATTTTTTTCCATCCGTAGTATTTCCATATCAGTCAAACCAATATCAGATTCAGTATTTTTAGATTGGGTGATCCTAGTTTCCTTATCTAAAGAATCAAGAACAGTATGTGGTAAAGGTTCCGTTTCCCAAAAATTTGATTCATTTAACTTCTCCCCCTGAATTAAATTTTTGCTGAAAAAAGGTAAGTGTTCCAAAAAAGTGGCATTTAGAGTAACATGAAACTTCTTGGTGACAGGATTAAAAAATTTGTAACCCTTTTGAAATGGAGCATACCCTAGAAAAACACATTTTTCTGCCCGAGGGTCTAATTTAGATCGAGAGCGCTTTGTATGTGCACATAAGCGGTGCAGCCGAAGACCTTTAAAGGCAAATTAGAGGTTATGTGAGTGTGTGGAAAAAATTTTTTAAAACACTTCAATGGAGTGATATATTGTAACACTCTAGAAGGCATCCTATTAATCAAATATGAAGCAGTCAAAATAGCATCCCCCTACAAATATTTCGCAATTTCATGTAAAACATCATAGCACGAGCAACTTCTAAAAGATGTTTATTCTTCCGCTCAGCTAATCCATTTTGTTCAGGAGTATCTAGGCAAGAAGATTGATGAAGAACGCCTTTTTCATGTAAAAAAGTGTCTAAAACTTTATTGTAGTATTCGGTGCCATTATCCGATCGTAAAATACTAATTTTTGACTGAAATTGAGTTTCTGTCATAGTGTAAAAATTTTTAAAAATTTGTTCAACTTCAAATTTTTCCCGCATCAAATAAACCCAACATAGACGAGTATGGTCGTCTATAAAAGTTACAAACCATTTTTTACCTGAAACAGTGGTAACCTTTGAAGGTCTCCAAACATCACTATGAAAAAGATAAAATAGTTTCGAAGGTTGATATGGTTTTGAAATATAACTTTTTCTTTGGCTCTTGGCAAGTAAACACCTTTCACACTTTAATACGAAAGGATTGATATGCTTAAACAAAGATGGAAACAAATGTTTTAGATAAATAAAACTCGGATCGCCCAATCTGGAATGCCAAACCATTATTTGTTCATAAGCAGACATAGAACTAATACTACTAAACACTTGAGTCATTTTAGAACTAGGAAAATTATCCTCAAAATAGTAAAGCCCATTGATCATTCTAGCACTGCCAACCATTGTCCCCAAGTTCCTATCCTGAAGAATACAATGAGATTCAAAAAGGGTAACAGAACAATTAGAATCTTTGGAAAGCTTGCTAACAGATAAAAGGTTACAAGTAAGTTTAGGAACATGGAGAATAGATTTTAGAATTAATTTGTCTGAAATTGGAATCAAAACTTTTCCTGCAATGGGGAAAAACTACCGTCTGCTATCTTAACTTTTTTATTTCCAGGACATGGTGTATAAGATTGAAAAAGTTTCAAAGAATTGGTCATATGATCAGATGCTCCTGAATCTATTATCCATAGAGTAGAAGAGATGATGTAGCAAGATAGAGCTTTTGATTCATTACCTGTGTGTGCCATTAACGCATTAGGAGAATCGGATGAAAACAAACCAGATTTCAGCAATGTAAGAAGATGCTCCATTTGTTCTTTAGTAAAGGGACTGGTCTCGGCCTCATTAGCAGTAGGTAAGCTCTATCTAGTTTTTTTTTTTTCCAGCCTTGCTCTTCTAATTTGCAGGTTTCCCATGAAGCTTCCAGCAAGTTTCACGAGTGTGGCGTGGCTATTTGCAGTAGTCACACCATACACGTGGTTTCTCACCAGATTTCCGAGGATACAATTGAGGTTTGGACAAGTCTCCTCCAGTGGTCACCAAATCCGAGCCTTCCATTGCTACTCCAGGTACTTTTTTGCCCAACATAACATTCCTCCTGCTTTCTTCCCTCCTTATTTCAGAAAATACCTCACCAATCGAAAGAAGCGGCTGTCTCCCAATGATTCTCCCCCTAACTTCATCAAACTCAACATTTATGCCTGCCAAGAATTTAAAGATTCGACTATCTTCAACAGTTTTCTTGTGGTGGTTTGCATCTTCAGAAGACTTCCACTCATAATTGTTGAAGAGATCAAGATCTTGCCAAACATGCTTCAATGAGTTAAAGTACTTAGTGATGTTATCCTCTCCTTGCCGCATCTCACCAAGTTTGAGAGTCAATTCAAAAATCTGTGATTGATTCCCCAAATCAGAATACATCTGATTGACATTCTCCCATAGCTCTTGTGCCGTTGAGTAGCACATGTAATTAGAGCTGATATCTTCCTCCATAGAATTCACGAGCCACGTCATCATCATAGAATTTTCAGCATCCCTTGTAGCATAGGTCGGATTTGTCTTTGGTGGAGCTTCCATTCCTCCTGTCAAGTATCCCATCATTCCACGGCCTCTAATGAACATCCGAACTGCCTGTGACCAGCGTAGAAAATTATCACTATTCAAACGAATGGTAGTAATTTGAACCGAGTAAGACTCTCCATTAGCCTTGATAGGTTCGGCTAATCTTTTTGAAGAAGGGTTATTTTGACTAGTGGTAGATTCGGTAGACATGGTGGCTTGAAGGTAGAAAAGAACAGAGAAAGAAGAGTGGGAAGAATGAAGCTGAATAGCCAAGAATGGCTCTGATACTAAGTCAGAAAATACAGAGAAAAAACAGAAAATTAGGGAATTAATTTACTTCATTCACTCAATAACCTTTTATACAATTACAGGTTAACAAGAAAAGGAAACAGTAAAATACAAATTCTAGGAAACTAACAAACTGATTCTAGGAAACTAACAATACTTTCATAAAATATGTATATGACATACAATTACAGCTATACAAAACCTACAGCTGTACAAGATCATTTTCCGGATTTTCCTACAGTAACATTTAATCCAATCCAATCCATTTATAGTCAGTTTGGATTGGATTAGATCGATCGGTTGCTCTTAAATTTTTATATTGAATTTCATATTCTTTTCTTCTTCTTTGTCTATTTTCTTGTTTGGCCTATCAATAATAAGTAATCTATTAGGTCTTTTTTATTTCAATCACTTATGAATTAAATATCAAAATTTAAACAAAACAAGCAAGAATTATAAGACATGAGAATGTGTAACATAATATGTTATTAGGGAATTAGAAAATGAAAGAATGATTTTTTTAGTGTCAGTATCATACTATGTATGCTTTGAAGTTTTTTTGTTGTGAAGATGTATGAAAAAAATACTAAATTTTGAACAAACTATTGACCGTAAAGCTTAACGTTCATTTCATATCTAATTTTATCATATATAAAGTTAAAACAACAACAACAACAATAATAATAGAATTTATCCAAAACAAAATATAAACACAGCTCTTCAGAATGGAAAGCATACAGATTGGTGAGCCACTTCAAAGTCCACAGCTCTTTGGGATCGGACCAAAAATATCCATTGCACGTACTTTCCTGCAAATTAAAAAAGAAAAAAAAAAGTTCATGAGGAAAAAGTAAACATGAAAAAGTTTTTGTCTAAAAAAATATTAAAAAAAAAAGATGTATTTCAACAGAGCCAGCTAAGGCCTAAGGGGACTGTCCCCACAGACACAACTACTCCACTAGGCGGTCCATCAAGTTTCTTATCCTGAAGGTCTTTTGTGATCGATTTACTAATAGATTTTATTTATGTTTTTCCTTGTATACCAAAAATAAATAAATAAAACTACTCTACTAGGCTTCTTTTTTATGGGAAAACAAACCATTTTTTCATAATTAATATCCTAAACACATGCTATCAACAGGTGTCATGTTTGTTTTTCCATCAAAAATTTAACTGAGATAAAAAATTAACAAACATTTTCAAAATTCAAGAAGGAAAAAAAAATATTACAAATTGAAATTTGGGAGGAAAAGTGAAATTTGTCATAAAAAATATTATAATTTTACAATCATTTTTTTTAATTGTTTAGCCTCCCTTTAGAATTTTCTAAAGTTTTTTTCCAAAAAAAAAAAAAAAGAAGAACAAAAAAATTGTATTCCAATAAAGCCATTTAAGGCCTAAAGGGACTAAGTCCTTATGTGACAACCATTAGTCGCTAGAAGAAAAATGATAAACTGTACAGTCTCACATTGTTTAGGAATAGATAAATGTGATAGTTTATAAGTAAAGAGACCACCGCTTAATGGTATAAGGCCTATTGGGATAAGTTCAAAAGCAAAATCGTACGGACACGAGACTCCAAGCGTACAATATCATACCAAATAGAGGCTTAGGTCATTACAAATGATATCAAAGCCTATACTCAACAAGAAGTGTGGCCAACGAGAACGTTGGATCCCAAAAAGAGAGATGATTATGACAGTCAGCAATTGTTAGAAGGAAAGGGGTAATTTGTGCAGTCTTACATCGTTTGGGAATGAATAAATGTGATGGTTCATAAATAAAGAGATCACCTCTTAACGGTATGAGATCTTTTAGGATGAGTGTAAAAGCAAAATCATGCGAGCACGAGACCCAAAACGGACAATATTATACCAAAAGAAGATATAGATCGTTACATCTCATGAACTCAACTTCTCCACTTGGCTTCTTCTTTTTATTTTTTAATTTTAAGTTACAACTTTGCACTTATTTTTTCTTGTACAGCTCCCTATAGAATGTTCTAAACGAGAAGACATAAGAGAGAGATGAGGAAGAGAGAAGTGAGGAGAGACAATCCCAATAAAAATTATCATAATAACATTACAATTATCATAAAAAACCTAAATCATACTAAAAAAATTAGCTTTCTAAGAAACCTAAGTCATACTTAAGAAATATGGTTATAAAAACCTAAATCATACTAAGAAAAAATTGCTTTCTAAGAAACGTAAGTCATACTTAAAAAAATATGATTTTAAAACCTAAATCATACTAGCAAGCAATCATTATAATAAAAAATTAATAATTAAGATAAAAATACAACAATAATTAAAAAATAAAAAAATATATGAAGTATAACAAGAGAAAAATGATGTTAAATATAGTAAAATGACAAAAAAGACACTACAAGCGGTTGTGTTTTTTTTTTTTTTAAAGAAAAAAATAGACATTTGAGCAATATTATTAAAAAAAACAGACATATTTCAAAACGATGACCTAGAAAGAGCATTTTATAGAATTATTTCTTTAGGTTATCCTGATGTTACATGATAAATTTAGTTTAAAAAATATTGATTTAATTTAAAGTTAAAGGAAAAAATTTTATGGCTTGGACCGTGCTTACAGGTGTGTAATGTGACAAAGAGAGTGGTTGTTGTAGGTGCAATCGCATTTGATGAAGGGGTTGTATCCGCTGTCGTCAAAGCTGGTGGAGTCTGTCGCCGCACCACTGCAAGGCTTCCCACTAAAGTTCCACTGGGCCGAATTGGCTTTGATGTTCCATTTAGCAAAGACAGAAATCAGACCTCTCTCTGCGCCAATCAGATCAACATTCAAATACTATTTCAAGCATCAAAGAAATAAATAAAATTATGTATACAGTGAAAAAGGGGGGGGGGGGGGGGGGGTAAATTTACAGCTAAAGAGATTCTATGAATTTTTCTCTTTTTTATTTTTTTTTATTTTTTTTATTTTTTTATTTTTTTTCAAAGCTAAACATTCTGCGCAAAATTCTGAAGGAATAAAAAAATAGATCCATGCACAGAGAACCACATATTCCCGAATCTATTTGTTCTATATCCAGAACCATCGATGGAAGCATCAAATCTACCATCTAGAGAGGCGTATAAGTCAGGCCGGTTTGGTGAACGCTCTCCCAAGCTTAAAGACTTAAACAACAACTATGAACACAGAGACAGAACAGATCTTTAAAAAAAAAAATTAAATTAAATTAAATTAAATTAAAATTTGGAATAAAAGATAAATGCTCTAAATTAGCGTCTTCAAAAAAAACACGAATTCACAAAGTACTTCTGAAAAGAAAAATTGGAAGATGAAAACTTTAGGAATAAAGGAAAAATACCTTCTGCGGGGTCCGTGATAGGTAGATCCGATTCCTCGAAAGCTACCCCATAGCAAGCAAAGGTAATGAAAGTGAAAGTGAAAGTGAAAGTGAAAGCAAAAGCTCTAGAGCGTGCTAAATTCATTTTCTGTGCGGATTTATGTCGACAACCAATTACGGCCCGACATTGATCAGATGTACTCAATGCTCTCCACAGATATCCACAGATATGTACTCATATTATTCATTCCTGAATCCACCCAAAAAATAATAATAATAATAATTGATGATGGTGCATGAGTTGTCTCCCAAACAGTGATAATGTTTGACCATTCTAAACGCGACTCACCTACTTTGTTTTTTATTTTTTATTTTTGCTAAACCTGGAATCACTTACATTAATTAAAGTGGCTGCTTAGTAAACCAACTTAGACCAAAAAAAATAATAATGATATTTCCACTTATTTTTATCTTTATCTAAAAAATTAGTAATTTTTTTAATTAATTTTTAAAAAAATCAATCAATTTTTGCTTAAATATTTCAACACCAACCTATCAATCATATATGTGTTATTCTTTATGTAGTTTTTTTTATATACAAAAATGAATTAGCTACGTATAAACATCTCTACTCAATGTTAATACGTAAGTTTACTGGAACCACGGGTGAATAGTAAGGATTCAAGAGGTCACGACTCATGGAGTCATCGAGCACCTTATCACCGTGCCACCATCACTATGGTTAAATCACAATCATTTTTCTATTTTTCAAAATCTTAGTCAAAGTTATTTTGTTGTTTCGTTTTTTATTTTTATTTTTATTTTTTGTAACTTTTCTTTTAGCAATTTTACTCAGATTTTTTAATTTTTTATTAACAAATATCTAAATTATTATTTTATCAAAACTGACCTTTGTTGATGGAGTCTGGTCGATTCGACAAGTACGACATGTCGAGGTAGTAGATGTGGTGGTCTCCGGTTGATTAGTAGGGTGTTGCGGAAAATCTCTACTCACAAATAAAGGAGTCGGAATAGTTGTAAATTGATAAATTGGATTTTCTGCATTTAATTATCAAAATTTGTTAACTTTGAAATTATTAGAACAATCAATTCCAAGAAAAGAAGAAAAATGCTAATTAAAATAAAGAATATAAACTAGATTAACAAAACACAAACAAAGGAATTAAAAAAAAAAAAAAAAAAAAAAAAGAGAAGCAAACAAAGTGTTAGAGACCCAATATTCTCACCTAGTCAATCCAAAAAACCATCCAATTTATGCCTTAGTTACCTTGTTGAGTGAGGGCCTAGATTTTTCTAACTTATCTACACTCCATATAGTCAAGTAAAAATATTAACTATTAAAAAAGTATATCGTATTCTTATGAATACCAATTAATGAAAATCCGTTAAGTTTTAGGTTCCATCTAACGGCTACATATTTATAGTAGGTATATTCGTATCATACTATCATACTAGCAATTATGTTACTCTAGCCTTGATCTAACACGTAAATCAATTTCTCAATTTAATTATGATTTCTTAAACAATGAAATGGTAGCTAAAAATTAAACACCCATAGAACAATCACTTAACAAAAATTAGATAAACACAAATTAAATTAGAAACTAAAATAAGTAAAGTTTCTTGATTATGCTAAATTAATCCTAAAACTAACACACTACACAATAAACATAAAAATAAACATAACCATAAAGATAAGAAAATATTTTCAAATTAAAAGTTAGAGCACTTTTGAAAAGGAAAAAAAAAAAAAAAAAAACTCACGAATGTCTTCCAACTCGTCTCCCTTTTTCTCTTCTTCCCTCGTGCTGTTGAAGATGCTTCCCCTTTTTCATGAAAATAATTCCACCACATATAAATCTAATATAAAAAGCAAAAGGAAAAAAATATTAAAATATGAAAAAACATAGAGATAAAAATAATGTTTTTTTTTATAAAAGATTGTAATAATATTTTCTAATTTTTTTAACTATAAAAAATGAATTAACTTACCTGTTATAATAGATTTGAAAATATTTCCTGACTTTATTATATTTAACAAATGATCTAATTTTATTTTAAATATTCTACTATAATATCTAGTTTGTTTTCAGATTTTTGTCCTAGAATAATAGTTAAAGCTCTTTTGATGTAGTTTTGCTGTCCGTTTTCGTGATCTTCTGCATTGTCCATAGAAGAAGAAAAGCTTAAATGCATAATGATGAAGGCAATCATTTCTTTATCTAGTTTATGCACGGTTAGTCTCCAAAAGAAATTATAGGGTGAAAAAGAAAAGAAGATTAACTTCTAGTTGATTTGCAGACCTATTGGGAATGGATGTAAGACCGTACACCTTCAGTTACGCTGAACTACGGACGGCAACGAATGATTTCGATGCCGCTAATAAGTTGGGAGAAAGAGGATTTGGACCTGTCTACATGGTGAAACAAGTTCCCTTTGTTGATACAAAGACAAAGAAGTTGTTGTTTTCTAAGTAAGCTTTGATTTGGACAGGGAACACTTGCAGATGGAAGAGTTATTGCTGTGAAGCAACTGTCTCTGACTTCCCACCAAGGGAAGAACCAGTTTGTGACCGAAATCGCCACAATTTCTGCTGGTCAACATCGGAACTTGGTGAAACTGTTCGGCTGTTGCATTGAGGGTGCTAAAAGACTTCTTGTTTATGAGTATTTGGAGAACAAGAGTCTAGATCAAGCACTATTTGGTAAGATCATAACACTATTTTCTTTCTATACAAGTACATTTACATATAAATAATGTCTAATAATGTCTATGGCTGGCCTTGATATTCAGGGAGCACAGCTTGAAGCTTGATTGGTCAACTCGGTTCGATATTTGCTTGGGTGTAGCAAGAGGTCTAGTTTATCTTCACGAGAAGTCACGACTTAGAATTGTACACAGAGACGTAAAATCCAGCAACATTTTACTTGACTCTGATCTTGTCCCCAAAATATCGGACTTCGGTTTAGCCAAACTTTATGATGACAAAATGACACACATTAGTACTCGTGTCGCTGGAACAATGTATATTCTTGACAACCTTAATTTTCTTATTTAACTTGTGAATGTATTACTAGTAATTTGTTGACTTAAAACTTGTTGGTGATGTTTTAAAGGGTATCTTGCACCGGAGTACGTAATGCGTGGGCACCTTACAGAGAAAACCGATGTCTTTGCCTTTGGCGTTGTGGCTCTAGAGATTATTAGTGGCCGGTCAAATTCCAACACTAGCCTCGAAGAAGATGAGATATATCTTCTTGAATGGGTAAGTGACGTACTAAGTTGGATTATTGGCATCCAAAAATGGAACAACTTTCGAGTTCCTTGACGCAATTTAATGAATTTTCTTGCTTGTTAGGCGTGGAATCTTCATGAACAAGGCCGCGAAATTGAGTTGGTGGATTCAGAACTATCGGAATTCGATGAGGAAGACGTGAGAAGGATCATAGGAGTAGCCCTTTTATGCATGCAAACATCTCCCACAATTCGACCGTCCATGTCAAGAGTGGTGGCAATGCTTTCGGGAGACATTGAAGTGAGCACCGAAATTTCGAGACGCGGTTACTTGACAGACTGGAAATTCAGCGACGCGACTACTGTAATGACTGGCATTGCAACTAAAGGAACCGACTCTAGCTTTTGCGACTCTTCCGCGAGTACGAGCATGGTTACAGATGCAGTGTCACCGCCTCCAAATGGTACTGAATGACCTATGCTTCGTAGCACCATTAACGAGGGAAGGTGAAAATTAGTTTTGAGTTTATTTTGTGCATAATTTTTGTTCTTGTTTGTGAATTTTTGTAAATTTTACACACTTTTTCCTATGTTACATATTAGTACCATGTTTTCTTTTTCCTTTTTAATATTAGAGGTACACGCCCTTAAGTTTTGAATTTTAGTGTTGAATTTCTCTCTTTTTGCCCATGTTTCTTTCATTCTTTCCGTCTGTTCAATCTATGCAAAATGTGGTTGTAATGTAGAATTGAGTTTTCATCGGCAGTACATTTGACAGAAAATTCTGCTCCAACGGAAAAAAAAAAAATTTATAGAGGTTTTTACATTTGACAGTTATTTTTTTCAACACAGAACTGGTAACCTTCCGGGTTACTTGTTAGAATGGTCAATGTATTATCCTACTTTCAGATCTGATTATTTGCATTTGGAACTTTAGCAGGAGTTTTGGGGAACTTCTCATCTACTATTGAGTAACCTGCCGAGTTACTTGCATTTCACAAAAACTTGTAGCCCGCCCGGTTACTTGTTAGAATTTCCAAATATTGGGGACCCCTTATTTTGAGAATGTGACTATTGTATTTGGAACTCTAGTAGGAGTTTTGGGGTCCTTATTATTGAACTTGCACAAAATTATTGGGCCACTTTTTTTAAAAGTTGGGTTTTACAAATCATGTGTTTTATTTATTTAAAAAGAATATTCTTTCAACAATAACGTGACATCTATAAAAAAAAAAAAAAAAAAAAAAAAAAAAGACAAAAAGGAGAAGAGAACATCAAATGGCACATAAATCTCTTTTACACAAAATAAAATCGAAATCAAAGAAGCTTTTGACACCGAGACAAAATCAAATTAATCACCAAATGTCCCACTTCTCATATACAAGACAAATTCCAAAAACATCTAAAAAAGAAAAAGCAGGAAATCCCAACCAAAATTTTATTTCATTGATAATTCTTATACAATTTCAACTTAAAATATTCACTAAAAAGCAGAATAAGAGTATTCTGCCACAACAAATATAATTCCCAAAATACCCTTACCCCAAAAGAAAAAGTAAAAAAGTAAAAATAAAAGAGAAGCTTAATCACACAAGATGACCCTTGTGATGACAAGAACAAAACAGGAAGCACTAAAGAAGAAGAGGGTGACAAAGTCCCTAGCGGACCATTTCCTCACGGGTTTCGCCTCGACTCGGAGACTCTTCGCCCGGCGCAGCGCATCGACCTCCTTCAGCAAATCGAATTCGACGCCCTTCTTCTTCAGCTCCTCGACGCACCTCGCGAGGAGCTTCCCGTCCTCCTTCTCCCTCTCGAGCATCTTCTCGAGGTGGACCTCGGTGTCGGTCTTGTACCGGACGGCCCAAATTAGTCCTAGGGAGAAGAGCAACGAGCAGAGCGAAGGAATCCACGATCTGCGGCAAACCGAGACGCCGCCTTGTGGGGCCCAGGAGGCGGCGTTGAAGAGGAGGACGAGGGAGAGGGAGTGGAAGAGGAAGAAGAAGACGTAGAGATTGGTGATCTCCTTTCGAACCGAATCGATTTGGGTCTCCTTGAGGGAGACTCGGCCGAGGATGAGCTCTTCCTCTTTCAGCCATTGCTTGAGGAGGAGCTTGTGGGTCGGCGTTTCGGCGATTTGTTGGAGTGGGTGTGGGGTTTTGGACTCCATTATTGACGTGCTTTGATCGGCCATGGAATTTGTGAAAAGAGAGTGAGACAGAGAATAAGAATAGAGAGAGAAAGAGAAAGAGAAAGATAAAGATAAAGAGAGAGAGACTTGGGGTTGAGGTTAACGGGCCAAAGCTAAGTCGTATTTAAATGTTGTAACGGTCGAATTTAAAGGAGTTTTGAAACATATGTTGCCGAAAATACCCCTGGATCGAGTATGTATTTCGGAGATTGCCAGCGGCATTGTAACGGCCAAAATTCTTTCTGGATTCGTAGTGTATGAAATTACACATTCGTCCCTCCTCCTCTTTTTAACGCTGCAACGGTCGTATGAATTAAAAATACTCGTTATAATAGCTAGTACATATATTCGATTTTTTAATAAATATTTTATGTTTTTTTTTATAACTAGTTTGAGATTTATGTTTGAAGTAAATAAATGATAATGAATCAAAAAATTAAATTACTAATAATTCAAAAAAAAAATCTGATAATAATTTCGCTCTTGATTCGAACGTGATATTTTTTTCTTTCCCTCAAATTTTAGTGCCATACTTCATTTTGAAATTGGTTGACTAATTACGAAGATGCAACAAATGAAAGATAGTTCCTAAATCCTCATGATGAATTTGGGTCATCCTTGAAATAATTTTTGGGAAAGCTTCATGATGAATCTCGTCGTGAATTTTTTTTTTTTTCCCCTGAAAAAAATGGAAACTACATATTTGAAACTTGAATAGTGAAAGATCACAAACTGACTTGAAAATCACAAAAGCTGCATTCAATAGAGAGCTCGTTTGAGTCTTTGACAGACCTAGTCATATGTTTACTTTCTACTGTATATACGCTCCTATACACTATAACCCACTCTTTGTTTTGGAACTGTTTGATGACAATCCAAACTTTTTCATGTCCTCTCCCTCTCTCTCTCTCTCTCTCTCTCTCTCTCTCTCTCTCTCTCTCTCTCTCAAGAAGTTGGGGCCCCCCATTAACCCACACGTTATATGTACCTTTTTTCTGTTTTTCCACTTTGTTTTTCTTTTACGAAACAACACCTTTATTGCTTTTCAAAGTTTAGATATATAGCAAAATATGGAACTTGCAATCCTTCTTTTTGGCTTCTTTTTTCTTTTTTCACTTGAGAGAATGTCCACACAAAAAAAAAAAAAAAAAATGCACGTAATAGGTGGGGTGGGACAATCTTCCCTACGCAAAATTATTTTCTTTGTTATTTTCACTTCTAATTGGCAGACTTTGCATGAAATTTGAATTGACAAGTCCATTACATTCATGTATATAAGAGAATGATTGACTAGCATAGCTAACCATGTATATATAATCTGAATATTATCTGAAAGAGAAGGTAAAAATTGAAATAACCAGCTATGTAAACTTGATTACAAATCTGATTGAATATCTAAATAACATATTCTCCACATATATATAGGCGGAACCAGACATATTTCGGTAGAACATATATCAATTTTTTAAAAATAAATGACATCAAAATATAAAAACTAAAAGGTAAAATTATAATAGACATAGCTAAGAATTTTTAATTTTAGTGATAGAATAGGAAAATCAAAAAATTTTTGGGGGAAACTTTATTTTAGTAAGGGCTATGTAAAACTTTTTAATTTTCAATGAGGATAATTGAAAGCCATAAATCTGCCTCTGTATGTATATTGAAATATGTAATGTGTTTGTAGATATAATATAGTGATAATTTTAACTCTATTATAAAGTGAAGAGTTTGAATCTCTCATTCCTAAATTTAAATAAATTAAAAAAAAAAAAAACCTTTGGGTACAGTATTTATATGACCATGCATGATAATATTCAAAATTATTAGAATTTGTTTAATTGTGCAAGCTCTTATAATTAGAGTGATTGATATTTGAATTGGCTAACAACTAGTCAAAAAATGATCATGTGAAATAGAGAACAAGGCAATATCATATAGCTGGCTAGCCTGTCATGCCTAAGAACAAAATACATTTGTATTAAGATTAATCAAATAACTAAAACTGCATTTGAATGAAACATTAGAGCAGCTATTATTACATTGCAAATTAATATATGTTTGATCACTAACTACCGTGAAATTATTTAAATGTTTTTACTATTTTATAATAATTCAACTCAAATTCAAATTCAATTTTGTACTTTTTAAAAATTCATATCATATTCATTTGTATATCTTTATACTATTCAAATATCCCTTTTTAATAAAAACTATCCAAACACATATCATTTAATTCGTACTTGAACTTATACATTTGAATGTAAATATTTAATTTGAATAAACAACCAAATGCAATCTATGATTCAAACGGACACTAAATTATATATTCAAAATTCTAACAACATTCCTTAATCTTAGAAGCAAAACAAAACAACGACCTTAATAACAAAATATTTCGAGTACAATACCACGAGAAAGGGGGCGGGGGGAGGGGGAAAGAAGCTAAACCGATATTTAATTTATTTAAAAAAGTATACAAATACCCCTATAAAATATTTTGTAATATAAGCATATACATACTTGTGTATATCTATTTGCCCTTTCGAAGTTGATGGTACAAACACATTCTCAAGGCAAGAAAATTCATCATATATAATCACGTGTCTATTAGAACCAATGAAAGAAGATACAAGATTGGCGGTGTTGATTGTACTCCTCATCATCATGTATAGTGTGTATATATATATATATATATCTTATATATTTATATCGTTTCTTCAAAACCTTTTCGAATATTTAATATCATCCTCGACTTCTAAAGACCTCATAGTATGAGCCGTTAATAAAATATTGAGACGTTAAATTCTCTTGAAACATCATATAAAAAACCAAGTTCCTACCACTTTTCTTGGCTAGAGAAGCTGCCAATTCTTGAAAATCAGAGACAATACTTGAGAAGATAAAGACGTAGAACGAGGCGACGAGAACTAGGCAGATGAAAAACAAGGCTTTGGATGCGTTGAAGAAGACGCAATATGCAGCCAGAGACAGATTATGCATGACGACGTTTGGTAAGAGAGAAAGTGAGAGAAAGTGAGAAACTTGGCGGGGAGGTTTGTGTTTTTTAGCCGAATGTAATGAAAATAGAAGGTGCGTTGTCTATATAGGAAGAAAACCATCGGCCAGCCAACCCCAAAATTTGGAAGGCAACAAAAATGTGGGACTTTTTCTGTTGGGAAACGTTACTTCAAAAGAGCTTGCTTTCAGGATCAATAATTGGTCAAACGAATTATTTGCTTAACAGTTGGCACTCCTCACGCCCATTTATTGAATTGCATGAACAAGATTGCATTTGTATATTTCTCTCTCCTCTCTCTCTCTCTTCTTGTATTAAGTTTGTAATAGTAGTTTAGTTAGACAAGGGATTCCGTGCAAGGATAAACATTACTGTGATATCATGGCGTCTGATTGACATAACTTAAAATCTACTAAGAAAAGCTTTTATCAGAAGTCATATTTTTTTTTTAATTTTGACATAAAGTATTTTTTGGATACTGTAAACTCTTCTGATAGATCGTCTAAACACTTCTAAATGCTACTTTTGGATCCAGAAGCCAAAAGCAAGTTACAAAAATCTTTGGTCCTATATATCTAGTGTGTGTATAACAGAAGAGAAAAGAGAAAGAAAATGGTTACGCGAGATCCTGCAAAGACTATAATTTTGATTTCTACAAAATTAAAGGGATTGTTGTAGAGATAACATACCAAACGTTAAAAATAAAATAAAATAAAACCTTTCCTGACTTCTCGTTTTCCCCATTTTTTTTTCTCTTCTCTGCCAAATATACCCTATGATATGTGAATGCACGTCTCTCTCGACTAACGTCTTCAACACATAATGATAAAGCTTAAAAACAGTGTTGAAATTTAATTTGGGCAATGGTTTCTGGTTCAGCGGATATCTACCTTGAATCAGACATCCACCGACTGATCCTCCTTACCAACTTTTCATTTTGGCAATTCCAACAGGGTTATCGAAAACCAGCCAACCATTAATTATCAGCATGGGCCAGTTGTTAGATATTGGGGTGTATAAATAATGAAAATTACAAATATTTAAAATATTATTACTAAAAACATCAATTATAATCTCAAATTTTATATACCCACTCATGCAACAATTAATTATTATATTTTCTATTATTAATTATTATATTTTCATTAATAAATGTAATCAATTGATATAATAATACTTAAAACTCTTATAAATAAAAAAAAAAAAAGACAACTCATATATTACATAAGTAGTGTTCAAAAGTTAAGATTAGAGTTAGTATTCCTAAAATTATACATATGTGTGTGTATACATGTATATAGGTACGGAGAAACACAACTTATTGTCAACGGAAACTTCAAAGATTATAGTACAAACATTTATTAAATTCGTCATCATCTTTCTATAGGTTTCTCTCACCAGAAGAGAGAGACTTTGGCCAACCTTACAAGTAATTCATGTACTTCGGCGGATTAGGTCATATGCTTTAATAACATGCCAGAAAATTCAATGAACAAATGAATCAAAGAAACCAAATATCAAAAGACTTATCCCATGCGTAAGTTGCCATTTCCCATTAGAGATGGCAATGACAATAACTCAAAATAGAAAAATTGAATATGGACAACTCATCCAAAGCTCTTGATTCTTCCTAAGTATTACAATAGACATGTAAATACATTACCGGAACCAATACGCGTTTGACCTCATACCAACCAAAGGAGAGAGTAGAGGTTCAGATCAATTCTCCGGTCGATATCGAGTCTCGATAAGGTAACTTTCTGCAGCAACACAAATTGTATCAATGGTGGCACTGGAAACTGCAATGAAACAACATAACTAGCTTAAGCCTCGAGGGTCTAATGCAGATTCCCATACTTCACATGATTTTGCTTGTGTCCAAGTCCTAGCGTAGACAGGCTCACTTGTACGTCGGACAGATTCTTGTAGCTTCTAAAAAACTTCAGCAAAAGAATCTCCCTGAGCTTTTCACATAAACTACCTCTATAGATTTAGAATGATTTTTGAGTTCTCTCTGGGTAAATCAAAGACGAGAATGCACAATCCGTATCATGTACGGTCTATATTTGCTCTTCACTTCACCGGTCGCACACCAACAGTTTTTAGACGGAATCGATACTGAGGTTGAGCCTCCTCGTCGTCGTCGTCGTCGTCATCATCTTCACTGGAATCATCTTCAACTCTATCCCACCTCGCATAATCCAGTGCTGAGTGCCCCTTCGGTTTTGGTATTGATTGCCATCCGTTGGGATCTTTTTCGGACAATCCCTTGGTGTGCTGAGCTTGAGGAGGAGCAACAGCTTCCGCTGTAGCTTTATTCTTTACTGAGTTCTCTTGTTCAGATAATGCCTTCTTGATTGGTATTTTTATTCCAATAATAGTGGTGTTAGCAGTTGTCCTATTAAACTCAGCACTATCAACGGTTCTTGCAGAAGCAATTGTCGCATTTTCTCTCTCTTCACGTTGTTCCCCTTTTACCTCATTAATAATTGTCTCTGCTTCTTCTTTATCATTTATGTTTTCTTTTCCCTGTTCTCGTTCTTGTTCTTCCGCTTCCTCTTCCTTTTCCTCTTCCTCTTCCTCTTCTTCTAACTCTGCTTCTGATTCGGGTATCGGAGCAAGTGACTTTCCTTGAGCAGGAAAAGAAAACACATATATTAATGACAAACAGGAAGCTGATAATAACAAGTTCATACTTAATTATTTCACCAGTGTTTCTTTAGTTATCTCGAGTTTCAAATGTACATTACACTAGCTATAATTGCACAGGATGAAAAGATAAGTAGCCAGAAAGGAGGAGGAGGTACCAGCTGTGTCCGCAAACGGGCTTCGAGGTTTTGATACACTTCCGACGATGGATTCAACTCTATGAGCCTGTTTACGTCAAAAAGTGCAGAGTGATACTCCTTGAGGGTTACCAGCGTTTGTGCCCGCAACATCAGAGCCCCGGTGTGGTTCTGATCAAGCTCAAGCACAGAGGTGCACTCCTCTGCAGCCTGAGATAGATTGGAACAAAGTCGCTTCAATATTGCAACAGGATTACCAACTAATGTCTTTCCTTGGCCACTCAGAAATTCAACACAAGATGATTAACAAACAGGAGGTGAAAACCTCCCTCCGACTTTGTAAATAGTATCAACTTCAACTTGTCCCCCGACTTTTTAAATGTGCCAACGACACTCGATGAACTTGATAGAAGTGGCAACGCTAGTCTTTCCGTGTTTTTCCATCCCAAATGGGGAGATTTGTAATTTTACGATAGACGTTGTCACTTTAATCAAGTTTAGCATTGGCACATTTCGATACTCGGGTGATACTGGTGGCTAAATCGAGGGGGAATTTCTGTAAATTATCCAAATTCATAAAATAGCATAGCTCTTTTTCCTTGAGCATTTTATCCCACAAAATAATAATAATAATAATAATAAGTTAAAAAATAATATTGGATATGCAGTTATTAACAGTTTGATTCATTTCATTCAATCAACTAGCTGAATCGGTATCAAAATCATAAGTTGGAGAGTGCACCATTTCGAATTTTCTGATTTTTTCCCCAATTACTAAAACTTTTACTAGTAAAATAATTGTAATTCTGAATATCTCAACATCATATTGAAATCCTAAATCCCAATTCTGTTTTTGGCAAAAAATAATTTTAATCAGCAGAAAATAAAGAACTCTCACAGAAAGAAATCTGATTCATTTCATTTAACAAACAGAGCAATACCAAAATCAAAACTTGGAGGTCCATCGCATTTCGAATTTCTGATTTTACCCCCAATTACTCAAAATTTCTCAAAATCACATCGAAATTGCTAAATTCCATCTTTTTTTTTTTTTGCAAGAAGAATGAATCTTTTACAGAAAATTAATCTGAGAATAAAAAAGGAAAGGAAAAAAAAAAAAAAAACCGAACCTTGTTGAAACGGTGAAGCTTGAGAAAACAAGCGGCGCGGTTGCTATGAAGGGCGATCTTCTGAGGACTGGTCTTGGCCACGGCGAGGGCCTCCGTGTAAAAACCTAGGGCCTGCTCGTACCGGCCGTCGCGGTACAGCTGGTGGGCCCTCTCGATCTTGTTCGACGGCGCCGACGCCATAGATTGGATGCTCTTTCTCACCCCCTCAATCCTCGCCCACCAGATTTGGGGCTTGGGAATGGTAATATTTCGAATCTGAGAAAGAATAATTAAGGAATATAAATCTGAAAGAAGAAGAAGAAGACGAAAAAAAAATTTGAACTTTTTGTATGATGATGATGATAATAATTGCCTAGTGATTAGGGGAAGCTTGAGCGAGACAAACGGCGGTTGATGTTTCTGGTTTTTTTTTTTTTAAATTAATTATTATTAATTATTTATTTTTAGAGAAAAGGTGGGTTGGACGGAAGAGAAAAAATAATAGATACTATGTGTGAAAATATTAAGAAAAAAATTTACGGAAATATTTATATTAATAAAAATTGATGTAAAATTTGGAAATTTATCTTAAAATGTTTATTTTTTTTAATGAAACTTTAACAAAATCTAAAATAGTATATAGATTAAATTAAATTTTCAATTAACATATAAAGTGTATGACAAAAAGTTATTATAACATTATAAAATCTAAAACAGATATTTTACAATTATAATTTTATATATAATCCGAAAATATTAAGAAGTTTTTAAGAGGATCAAAATATTTGGAGTACATTTTTTATTTAAACAATGTTAAATGTTTTGGTAGTTTCATATATATTTTTGAACACATGTATTTGTCTTTATATCACTGCTTATTATCTTTTAATATATAGTAAATTGTGAGTTAATTAAAAACAAAAAAGAATTTAACTCAATTAAAAAATGAACCAGAAAATATTAAGTTGTGAGAAACTTTGGCAAAGAAAAAGAAAAGCAGACAATCCTTTTCTCTACTCATGAGTTTGTTGTTGTCCGATCAGAACTACTTGTCGTGAGGTCTCCTTCGTAGGTGATAAGTACCAACCTTTAAGATACTCCAAAATATATATATATATATATATATATATATTCAATAATCTTGTAAGATGCTTCTTGTGTAATAATAGGGGGTAAAAATGTATGGTCCGTGACAAGTTGCTATAAAAAAAACACTTAAAATCTCCATACTAAATAAATAATATTTGAATTAAGAGGACAACCATGAAAAAATCATCACACTTATAAGTTAAGATTAGTGCTGATAATTCAAGTTTGCGAGTCATGTTCGGACCGATACAATAGCAGCATGATACGATTAGAGTAAATATGAACACAACACAATTAAGAAATGTGTTGAGAACCCAAGCACAAACACGATATGCTTAAAACATGACTAATTATCTACGAATTTAACGTTAACTATAAACACCATGTGATCTCGGATATCTAGTGGTGAGATGATTGTCTTCTCTAGGTTTGATTAAGATGAATGTATAGATATAAATAAATAAATAAATTACCTAAGTATTTGCAGAAGAAGGCACAAAGGAAGATGAAGTTTAAGAAGCAAACAGACTTAAAACTTTTACTCATTTTCACCCATGTACTAATGCGAGGAACAGAAAACGAGAGTATTTATAATTAATACATTGCCAACTCATAAATATATCACACATGTTTCGGAAAGGCGACCTACAAGGTAGAAAAATAACTATATATTTTAATACAACGAGATATTGTTAATAAACTCTATTTGAATATGATATAATGAAAACCAAATTGCGTTAAATATATAGCAAATAATTAGCGTTCATTTTTTTTCAATAATTGTCTCTGTAATTTCTTGTAAGGATTTTTTTTTTCCTTTTTTGCTTATCTGTGGCTTCTAATAATTGTTCTGTTTTCTTTTTTAGAATTAAAAAATGCTTCCAGTTTTTTATTATAAAAACTAATTACAACTTATTGCTTGCCAACCTAGATTTGCCTTTTCGATTTCTAGTATAGAGCTACACCAATTGTAAGTCAAATCATTTAATTATAGGTAAAATTCTATCTTGCTTCTCGACTTTTAAAATTGTCGCAAATTAATCTTTGTGTCCATCAAATATTGACAAAAGAAAAAAACATGTGAGGATCATTAATTGTTTACTGCGAGTAGTTAATTTTACAATTTTACATGTTAACTATTAAGATTAACTGTAATGACGGAAGCATGCAGTCTATTAAGATTTAACAATCAAATAGATATAATGACTAATTTAAGATAACTTGATAAATCACTAACCTTTTTATGACGTTTTAAAAGTCATGGACTAAATGTAATTTGACCTATAGTTGGAAACAAAAATAATAATATTAACCCTAAAATATATACTTATTTGAATGTATCATAACTCTTCCTATAAGTTCCTGATATTTATATATGTTGGTTTTCTAGAGCATGAAAGAACATAATTATATTGAAAAAGAGTTCCTTCAGTGTTGCACTCTAAAATTTTTAACGTTTGGCGACTTTAAACTTCAAACTTTGATTTTTGACAAACGAGTATTTGCATTTGAAAATAATAATTAATGGATGAAAATTCCCTGTTTATATAAGTAATTTTTCGTCAGTTGAAAAGTCGGATCATTAACTTTTTTACTTTGAAATTTGGTAACCTAATTGCTATCCATTAATTGACTCCCATTAACAATTGGATTACGTTTGATTTACAGTTAAATTACCAAACTATATTAATAGCATGCCAATATGTCAAGTATATATCAGATTTTATAATGTAACCAAGTATATTTACTGTAATTTATAGTTATATATCGGGTTGACCTAATATCTATCCGTTTATAGTTATACGTGCAAGCTGTACTTGAAATTTACAGGAAAATAACTAGGGTTGTCATATTAATTACAAAGTTCATTATAAGTCTGAAAAACCTGGCTAATTTGGGGCTGTTCATTTAAGTCCTGCGTGACGAGTCTTTTTCTTGTTCTTTTTCTGAGGAGGCGGGGAAGTACTTTTGGAGGGCGGCGACACGATATGCTGCAACTGCATAATGATATACACACCATATATACATTACGAAACGTCATATGAATATAGGAGGATAACTCTCTCACATTTTATTAGAACTAGTGGTGAGCACGTGCTCTACACGTGTCATGCACAATTGAAAAAAAAAAATTGAGTAAATCAAATAGAAAGTTATTTGTGAGATATTATAAGAAGACAGTAGTTGAATGGGTTATATACAGAAATTTACAAATAAATACATATTTGAGAAAAAAAAAATAGTTTCAATTAAGGTTAAAAAATGAAAAATAAAAAATAAAAAAGACGAGAGAATTAAAAAAGAAAAGGGAAAAGGAAAAGAAAAAAGAACAAGAAAATGCCACATGTCAGCTGAATAAAGGAGAACTTTAACTCTTTTAATATAATAATAAGTATATATGTGTATATATATATATATATTATACATATAATATTACAAAATATAATATATAATATAATAAACATAAAGATAATTATCAATCTATATTGATGAAATTCAACCATACTAGCTACTAGTATATATTACTTTTTATATTTATGCATCAATTAATATTTTGTCATTAAACTTGAGAAATATATATATATATATATATATATATATATATATATATATATGGTTGGTGGTCAACGAATATGAGCCAGGATTTCTTTTTGGGGGACATGAATTGAAATTTTAAAGTAAACTATTTTTGTGACTTTTTAAAGTTTATAGTTTATAATAAAATAGTGAATACTTATCACAGCATAATTTTATTTATTTACTTTTTTTAGTTTGAAATTAATAAGTAAAATGTCAAATTTTGGGATTTGATTGAAATTTTATTTTAAAAAATTGAAGATAAATGTAACTTTAAAATTTAGGATGTCAAATTATGAAAAGTTATTTCAATTTTTATGGTTTTGAGAGAAAAGTAGAAAGGAGCCCCTTGGGCCAAAGGGCATCTGCAATCCCGGGATTTAAGGTGGCTCCGACGCTACTGAATGCACACAATGAGGATAATCATGATTCCTGATTTTGATTCTTGATTTTTAAAATTATCCCAAATTAATCCTTGTGCCTATGATAATCTTGACAGATGAGTATATGTGAGGATTATGTGTGGTTTTGAGAGAGTTTTTAATTTTGTAATTTTACATGTTAGGGCATAACTGATAAGATGGAAACTATGTATTTTTCTACAAATATTTTAACTGTCGAATAGATAAAAGGATAATTTGGGACAACTTGACAAATCGAAGATTTTTTTGTGACGTAATAATCATGGAGCAAATAAAAATTTGACCAATAGTTTGAAGACAAAAACAAAATTAAATTAACCCTAAAATTTTTATTTATTTGGATTATATATGCTGGTTTTATAGAGCATGAAAGAACAAAATTGTAATAATGAAAAAGAGTCCCTTCGATATTCCCCTCAAAATTTTAATTTTTGGTGACTAAACTTCAAACTTTTGAGTGTTGACAAATGAGAATTTACATTTGAAATTTAATTGCAGTTGTGGTCCAGACTCCAAAATAATTAACTGATGGTAATTGATGGATGAAAATACCCTATTTATTCTAGAAATTTTCCTTTGGTTGACAAGTTGGATTATGAACTTTTTAATTTGAAATTTGGTACCCTAATTGCTATCCATTAATTGGCGTCTATTAATAATTAGATTACGTGTCAAACATTGTCAAATTTAATGTCCTAAATGTTACAAGTAAAATATAAAAAGAACAAATATGTCAACGAATTTCTTTTTCTTCAATAACAATGGTTTTTTTTTTTTTTGGTTCAATTAAAAAAAGGTCAACAATGTCTTTGATTCACGCTCTCATTTCTCCTATCAGACTGAACCCAAAATCATACAATCCACCATGAGTCCATAGTTTTCTCATGCAAAGGGAAAGATTCATGTTCCCGGTTGCTACTAGATTGTTCTAGTCGCTCAGGGTCGACCACCGGAGTCTCCGAGTTGCCCTCGGGTTATTTTTCCTCTAACGAACCTTCTCTCTACTATCCTCGTAGAAACTTAATTCCGTTTGCCTTCGAGGGTGGTTGCCTTCTGGTAACAAATGCTTCGATATTTCTGCTCTACTATTGAAGATACCATTGTGGTAGCTAAGGCCGGAGGTTCATGCAAGTTTGCTCGGATCACTCAGGACTCGGAGTTAAATGAGTTGATTCATAATGCTGCTAAATGGGCATTATATAATTAAAAAAAAAATCTCAATATTAAGTTGGGGTTGGTTAATCCCCATTGTCCTTGTAAATATTGAACTACAAAAAGTAACATGACAAGGTGGGACTTCAGACGAAAACAACTTATTTAAGCAAATGCGGTTCCAACACTTCTAATTTGAACCATTCTCGTCAAGAACAGGCAAAGCTTGGCACAAAATCTCAGCTGCACGATCAAGCTCCTGCTCTGTTATGATCAACGGCGGCACAAGCCTCACTACATTTCCTTTTCCGGCAGTTAGAATTAAAAGCCCTGAATTTCGACACGCGTCAACAAGGGGTGAGGCTGAGACATCCAACTCTATTCCAATGATTAAACCGAGCCCACGAATTTCTTTCACGTGTGAGTTCTTCCCCAGCTTCTTCTCCAAGATGTTCTTCAAGTAGAGACCTTTTCTGGAGACGCTGCTCAGGAAATTAGGATTCGAGATTTTTTCTAGCACAGCAAGGGCAGCACCACAAACAAGGGGTGAACCCGCAAAAGTGCTTCCGTGGTCACCATAAGCTATTGAAGAAGCGACTCTTTCGGTTAACAGAACAGCTCCAATTGGTAATCCTCCAGCCAGAGGCTTGGCTAGTGTCATCATATCCGGGAACACACCATAAGCCTCGTGGGCCCACAGATAACCCGTTCGGCCTAAACCGCATTGTACCTATTCAATGAAAGAAACAACTCCTATTAGAAAAACAAAGCAAAAATTTGTATACAGATAGAAGTGCTATGTTACATATCACCACACTTTTCTAACTAACTACAAATTCACACGTCAACTCCAAGACCGATTATGATACAAGTTCTCCAACAGTTATTAATCTTCAACTGATTAAAAAACTAATGGTGACAGATCACAAGTGATGATAACTTGATTTTTTATCGGAATCGAAGAGTAGTATGTGCAAGGCAACAAAAGTAGTATAATATATTCTTTTAAGCAACAATGTTGAAAACAGAGGCATAAGATAAGAACAAGTCATCAAAATTTGGACGGTAAATGATATTGAGTACCTCATCAAACACCAAAAGAGCCCCGGCATCATCACAAGCACGGCGCAAAAACTGCAAAAACTCCTTCGTGGCGCTATATATGCCGCCTTCGCCTTGAATGGGTTCAACAAAAACTGCTGCAGTTTTCCCCGGCTGAATCAACTCTCTTGTGGCTTCTATGTTTCCGTACTCTACGAATGTAACTCCGGGCATTACAGGTTGAAAGGGTGTTCTGTAATGTTCTTTGCTTGTCAAGGCAAGAGCACCCATGGTTCTTCCATGGAAGCTGTTCGTGAAAGATATGAACTCCGTGGCGGGCTCTTTTGCGTCCGGATGCGAGTGTCTTTGAAACTTTCTCGCAAATTTTATAGCGGCTTCGTTTGCTTCGGTTCCGGAATTTGCAAAGAACACGCGATCAGCAAATGAAGCTGCCACTAGACTCTTTGCAAGCTCCACCTACACCAACACAAAAATTAATTTAAAAAAAAAAAAAAAAAGAGTTCATCAAACCCAGAAAAGGTTTAAACTTTTCGACATCTTTGAATATTAATGATTCAAAACCGCAAAATTAAGTGTCTTCTTAATCAAAATTAAGTACATAAATAACAAAATAACTAGAGATTCAACAATGAAAAGGTTTTTTTGTCAAATAACCACACAATATGCATGTTTTTCCCATCAAAGTTTTAATCTTTAAAAGCGAAATGCTAATAGAAACAAAATAATTAGGTAATAACATTATACATTTCTTTCTCGGGAACTTTCTCGGCATCCAAACAAGAACATTTCAGAAAAGAGGAAGAGAACCAGACCTGAGGGATCGAATAGTAGATATTGCTGACATGAGTTAGAGTAGCGGCCTGCTGAGTGACGGCCCTGAGCCAGTCCTCGTCGCCATGGCCGAGCGCGTTGACGGCGATCCCGGAGCTCATGTCGAGATACTCTCGCCCCTCGACATCGACCAATTTACAGCCCTTGCCACTCTCCAGCACCACCGGCGTCCTCGCGTAGGTCCCCACCAGTACCCGCGCCTCCGCCTCCATCACCTCCTTGCTCTTCGGAGTCCCTAATTTCGCCGCCGCCGCGCCGTCAGGCGCTTCCACTCCCACGCCGAGGCACGCAATAGGCGGCAGCGGATGAGATTTCTGGCCGTTGATTCCGAGGAGCGGGGATTGTCGAACAGGGAGGATGGTCGGCGGGAAAATCGGAGTCTTGAGAGAGATATAGAGGGAGCTCATTTTTGTTGGTGTTGGATTCTCGGTGGACGTTTTCTAAAATGTCTGGAGTTGATTTCGGCGGGGGTGGAGAGTGGAAAGTGTTTGGTTGGTGAGAAAATGAAGGAAAAAAAGAAAGTTTGTTCCTTTATAGACTAGGATAGTTTGGCTGCGTAACAAAGCAGCGTCAAATTTGTACGGCGGAAAAGCTACTCTTGTGAAATAATAAAATAAAATAACTAATATTGTACACTAAACATCAATCAAATTTTTTTTTTTTTTTTTTTTTTTTTTTTTTTTTTTTTGAAAATAAAAAAATAAAAAAAAAAATAAAATAAAAACTAAAATAAAATAGAAACACAGAACTCAGGTAGGCCAGAATTTTTTTTTTTTTTTTTTTGAGAAAAAAATTGGTAGATCAATAATTCATTAGAGTTAATTTGGTCCTTTTAATCAAGCTTTCCTGTCTTATATAAAATGCTTTTGCTTGACAAAATTAGTCTTTACTAAAACGTAAATGATCTCTACATGGTAATTATCGTTATTTTTTGTAATATTTTGAATAAAAGAAATGTTTTAAGACAAATTAATAGCTCGAGAAATGAAAATAATTCTTAAAAAAAAAAAAAGAAAAACATTAGGTAGATGATTAACGAAGGTGGTTTCTTCTTTCTGTTTTGTAGTGTTTTTTTTTTTTTTTTTTTTTTAATCTCAGATAATTCTAACTTAGTTGATTGGGTTTTTTATTTGAGTAAAAAAAAAAAAAAAAAAAGACTTGTTACAAAAAATGAGAGTTCAGTCAACATTTGTCCTCACTCTTATTTTGATTTTTGTTTCACAAACGTCTAGATATTAGTAGGAGTTCAAGTGAACAACTTAACGTGAGTCGACTTAAACCAAGTGAAAAATATCTAAAATTACTCACTTGATTTGTTTTTATATAATAATTACTAATTGAATGAAGAACACAAAAAATCTTATAAAATAAATGAGCAAGGCCTTAAAGAAGGCAAAAGAGAGAGAGAGAGTTACACTTTACATTTTACACTATTTTTAGGAAAAATTTTACGCTGTCCTCTCAATTCTAGTACTAATTTTACATTCATGTGCCTCTTAATTTTGTAAAGACATGTTATCCTCCATGTGTAATAGGTGCGGATTAATTCATGATTTTTACAAATTTCTGAATGAACTGATATATTTGCTTTTCGACTTTTTAAAACAGAAAATTTCACTCTGGTTGTTCTAAATTAGATACGTAACATAGTAATTAGGTGAAATTAGATGGTATTAGGCAAGGGAAAGAAAATTGTTTTTGGTTAACAAAGTAAGATAAAAACATGAACTGGTTCTGAATGAACTTTCTTCCAAAAGACACTCGGAAAAAAACATAACAACAGAACTACAAGAATAGCTTTGAGTTATGGAATTTCGAAGGAAGCTTTGTTATTAAGTAGATCTTACTCTTATTCCATTCACTTTTGTCACACCAGAACACAATTTCACATCATTAGTAACGAGTAAATCTGTGAAAATCTACAGCCGTTCGATGATTCTGTCCGCGATCTGGCATAGATCTTCGTAGATCTTCATTTCATAAGCCAATTTGCTTGAGATTTGGACCTCTTTGTGCTGCTCGATCCGCTTAAGGCATGACATGTGCCGGTCAAGTGTCATAGTCACCGACGTCTCGGCGTCATCAAACTGACCGCTCTTAAGGCTCACAATTGCAGCTAAGAGGTCCTTCTTTGAGGCCAAATACCCTTTACTACACCCAAGTAGAACTTTTTTAGTAGACCGATCTTTATAGACAGAAGACATGTTTGACATGTTGCTCTCCAAGGAACTAGCATGGTTGTCTAGACAGTATACCACTATGTTGGTAAGCCCGAGTCTGTCAGCGGTTTCAGCATCGGGGTCAGAGGTAAGACACTGAACGCAGACTTCCGGCATGTCGGTTTCATGGCAGACGATTTCGATCAGCTTGTTGTCTGCTGCAACAAGGTGAGAGAGCTGGTAGAAGGATTGGGATAGAGCAAAGAGGAGGAGAAGAAAATTAAGCAAAGTATGTTAGGAAATTTGAAGGAAGCCATTCTACTAAGCTAATCACGGCTGCTTAATGCAAAAACATCTTAGCTATCTACAGTTTAAATAGCTTAATCTGTCACAACGTTTTGTCTTAATTAAGGTTGTTTAGAAATGGAGGTTAGTTTCTTTTTTCCTTTTTTTTTTTTGTTTGCAAGTTCCCAACTTCATTTTTGCCATTTCAGGCTAGCCAGCCCTGAAATCACCAACATTATTGTACTTTCTTTTTTCTTTTTTCTTCTTTTTTTTGTTATTGAATAAAAAAATAATCAGTAGTGTTTTCACGTCTCTCAATCAGGTCAAAAGAAAACCTACTGGTACCATAAGTGGAATAGTAAGGGATCTAACTCAAGGATCAAAAGTCATAATTCAGTCCAGAACTCACTCCCAAATGCACCATAGATGCAAGCAATTGATAGAACGGGAAATAATCAAACCTAATTTGAGAACATAGGGGCCTTGGGTGGACACACATCATCATGATATATATCTAATGTGATAATATCCCACCTTCATTTTTGCCATTTCAAACTAGCTAGCCCTGCAATCACCAGAACTACCATACTTTCTTTTTGCTGATAAAAAAAATATATATATATTGTAATGTATTTACAACCCTCGAACCAACATTATAATAGAATCTACTAGTATCAAATGGCAAGCACTTGATGAGACGAAAAAAATAGAACTTAAGTAGGAGCATGGAGAGCCCTAACTAGACATCCCTCGACAAAACACCACCACCACCACCACCTGTGTTACACCACTATTATACATGATAATCCTCTATGACAATGACTTTGATCCTATGTAGGCAAAGACAATCAAAAACGCATTTGCAAAAATGCACACTTGGTTAGTATTAGGAAAGATACCCAACAAGTCATTGTCTTCTTGAGAACAGAATTTGCATTAATTTTGGTCAGAGAGGTTTGGTGAATAAAATTGGGGAAAAAAAATGGAGGTAAATGTTGGTGGTGAGAGTAAGGATGACATTTTAGAAGTTTTATGCTTTTTTAGAGTTTAAGTTTAACTCTAATTAAACTGTATTTTTTCATATTAGTTTTTTCTTTTATTGAAAAGTAACAAAAATTATAATAGTTTTTAAAAAGTCAACCAACTCTAATTAAAAATTTTATCTCCAACTAATTATCAAATGGAGAATTAATTTTGTAAACTTTGTTACGTATACGAAATGTCCTATTTTGAGAGCCAAGAGGAATGCTAGTATGTTTCTATTGAATTGAGAAGTTAGAAACGTCAAGTCCAATTTTAATTTATGTTTGAAAACAATTATTTGTCTTAAAATAATGAGAATTGAGTAGTATATTATTTAATCATTCACTGACTTTTATCATAAAAATAAAATTCAAATCCCCCATCTCAACTAAAAAAAAAATCCTCAATAACAAGAAGAAGAAAATTTGGCTTTCTTTCATTATTAAAAATTTTGAACCGCCTGAAAATTTTGCAACGTTTGAAAATGAGGGAGAAAAAAAAAAACACTGAAGTTGCATTACTTCCTTAAGATTTGAAACTTTACACAAAAAGAACTCACAAGTTCATTATATTAATATTCATCTGATTGAATAATAACAAGGAAATATTCTAATGTTTTGATCTAGTTTATCAAATCACAATTCACAAGTTCATTCAGTTGAGTCTAAAAGCTGGAAATAACTATCCTCAAAAGTAAACTTTGTTCAACTGAAAAAAAAAAAAAAAAGGTGGCAAACAGTACACTACTACTAAAGAGCAAAAATTTATGGTCACAAATCACAATCATGTACATCAAAAGGACAAAACTTTTATCTCCTTTTGTCATATCGGTGCCTTCTATCGCGGTCTCGCTCACGATCATCAGCCATTTCTGTTTCTCTCCTCTTATGTTCCCTTTCTTCCCTCTTATGGTTGTCCTTGTGGCCATCACCCTCAGCACTTCGCTTTCTATGCATTCGCTCTTCTCTCATGTCCTGCACTTCACCATCGCGGTCTGGCTGTCTCTTCCTATAGTCCCTGTCATCACTTCTCTCCCCATGACTCCTATGGTCCCCACTTCTCCTTCTATGATCTCCATCATCCCTCTTCCCTCCTCTGCCATCACCATCCACGCTTCTCTTCCAATAATCCTTGTCACTACTCCTCTCCCCATGCTTATCGCCATCTGTTCCCTTTCTGTAATCTCTCCTGTCGTCCCTCCTTTCTTCATCGCGGCCATTTCGTCTCTCCTTATACTTTTCTTTGTTCTCCTCTTTGACCTGATCCCGGCTACTTCTACCTCCATCAGGTCGACTTTCTCTAGTACTATCTCGCTCTCGTCTCAATTCATCTTCCCTGTGTTCTCTGCTACTTCTCTCACTCTGCCTAGGCCTATCTCTAGAGTCTCTCCTTTCTTGATCCCTATGCCTCGACTCATCCAAGCTCCGCCTGTCCGTCTTTTGTTTCTCTGCCCGTTCGTCTCTGTCATGGCCCCGATACCTCTTCTCCTGTCTTGGACTTTCCCTAGCATCTTCATCAAATACCATGTCATACCTACAAAAAGGTCTCAACATCAGAGAGAGAGACAGAGAGAGAGAGAGGGAGGAGAAATAGAGAGATACAAGACAATTTACAAGATTCGAACCTAGAATTTTCACCCCCGCCTCGCTGTTGATTGTGGTCCTTTAAGACATAATTCTGCTCTTGGTGTATCATTGTGGGGCCCCCAGAACTGCAATCCTTGGCAATATGATCAACGGCACCACATTTGAAACAACCCCCTCCTACAATAATGAAACACAGATACATACCTCAGTCTTCCACTAAGAAAAGAATCCAAATTATTCACATAACATAAAACACATTTGTAATGAGTAACGCCCAGAAAGAATATTTGAGCTTAGAAAATATAAGTAGACATGTAAGACACAGCAGAAAAGACTAGCAACTTAATACCTTTGCCCTTTTGATGATCTTTGCGCCTATACTGTGACCACAACTTCGAGACACTTTGGCTAAAGTCCACATGTATTCGTCGATCGTCAATCAGAGTATTATCCATCTGTATTCAAGTTTAACGTAACCCAACCAAAGCAAAATAAGTTCTGCTCTAAACCCGACAACTAAAAAAAGAGAGGAAAGTAGTCAAGAAAAAGCAAGGTAAAAGTTCGATCTAAGGAAAGTAAATTCAATATTCAGCATACCTTAAAATATGCTTGTTCACATGACTCTTTGGTCTCAAACTCTGAAACAAGTCAACAGGATCAAATTGCATCATAAATTCTTGAGACCACTTCAACAAAAAATTAACAAAAGAAAAGGCAAATTCCAAAAGCATGCCGGTTGATATCACTAAAGGGGATATGTCAATCAAAATATTCTCACCTATGAAAGCATAACACAAGCTGTCTCCAGTCTTATAATCACGAATTACTTCAGCCCTGAAGACATTATTTACTTGAGATTAAGCATGCAAGCAATTCGTTGACCCACCTAATCAGAAAAGCTAAAAATCAATAAATAGAGAAAAAAGTGCTACTATCACTTACGATGTTACAGTCCCAAAACGCGAGAAAATTGTGTGCAAATCCTCATCCTGCAGTAAGGAACAAACCATTAGACAATTTCTTGCAATTAAAGAAGTACAGGCACTAAGAGAAATTCAATATACAACTTAGACTATACTAAGTTTGTTTACATAGTATGGAACCTATGAGATGAAATGGGATAAAGGATTGACTCACTTCAGTAACTGGATTTAGTTTACAAACGAATAGAACATTGTCCGGAGGCTTTATCTCGGCATCAGGAATATCTCCAATCTGTTATGCAAATGCAGCAAAATGATTTGAGAAGAAAAAAATATTAATTTGTGAAGAAAATCATCTTTAGAAACTAAAACAGAAAGGATTGACGATTGTGTATCAGAGACTCACACTCTCAAGTACAACAGCACTAGAATGTGCGTCCTTGGCCCGTATAACCTCCTCAAGCTCTTGTGCACTTAATTTATCATCAATAGGCACCCAATCATCCTCAAGCCGCACGTCGTCATCAACCTAAGTATGAGAGACATAACTGAGTTGCCATTTGAATTTAGCTTTACAGCAGAACACCACCACATAGGAAAACATCAATTTCACGCTTAACAATGTTGACTCAATTCCTACTGCTACTATGTTAATATCTAACTTGACGACCTTATGGCTGCATATATACAAGAAAGATTCTAACAGCAACCAAAACGATATTATTTCCTTTCTTTCAGCAATTGAAACAAGCATCTCCATTGACAATAAATCAACACATTTTAAGGAAATAAGGAAATCATCCTTTCACAATGGCATACATCCTACCCCGGAACCCAGACTTTCAACTGCCATGTGAACTACTCATTCAAGGATCTCCATTCTCTTCAACATAACTACTTGTGTATAGCAAAAGTATGGCTTATCAGCCAGCTATTACCTCATCTTTTGGTCTTCCTTCTGGGGAAGCATCAGGAATAAATTCAGCAAGTTGGGGAGGATCGTCAAAAGGATCATCGAGAATGTAGGTGTGTTTGATTCTATACACATAAAAAGTGGAGAAGTGAATACCATGCTTTCAAAATATACTTGAGTTGAAAGAACTTGTGATGTCATATGGTCAAGGTACTATCCACAAAATAAATAGAGGTAACAGGAATCAACCTGATATTTTTGAAGGGTCTTCCATTTTCACCAACATAAGCTTCATTAATCCGAGTCAATGTTTCAAACCCTTCTGCTACCTCTCCGAAAACCTGGACGAGAGACCATACACTTCTTCAGTAATGCAAAATAGCAAACAAGTCGAAACAAACATTACCAGACTTCTAAATCCAAAACAAACCAACTGTGACCAAATTTGAGCAGTACATTTCCTTGCTACTGTGGGGCTCTCACCGATAAAAATAAAGTTTCTTTTAGATGGCATTTTTCAGAAAAAGCTCAAACGTGAAACAAAAACCAGAAAAAACCACTCCAACGGAGGGACAGGCAAAGGCCTTTGGGACTTCTAAAGGCCAATTGTTCAAAAACTGTATTGTCAAAGCATCTTAACTTCCTAGTAAAGCATAAACAATAAGTTACGGATTAAGAGACTCACGGTGTGTTTGCCATCAAGATAGTCTAGATCATCTCGCAGTGTGACATAAAACTGTGAAGAAAGCCAAAGTCAATGAGCACAATAGCAGATGAAATAAACAGAAAGCAAAGTAAATCTACAAAACAAGTTTACATTTTAACACTACGGTCCTCTATTTTCAGTCTGATTCTTTTACCTGAGAAGCATTAAGATTCTCCCCGGCACTAGCCATGGCAAGAGTGCCCGTCTTCGTATGCTTCAAATCAAGATGAATCTCATCACCAAAAAACCGAGCTTGTTCGCCATATAGAACTCTGAAAGTTGAAACACGGATTAACCATCAATAACTGAATACACATCAACAAAAACTATGACAGTTTATCACCCAATCAGTATAGTAAGGAATTGTAATGACTATGAATACACAAAAATTCCTTACTTGTAAACTGAATCACCACCAGACCCGGTTCCAGTTGGGTCACCGGTCTGTGCAGTGAAATCCTTCTGAACCGTATGAAACAAACACCCATTGTAGTACTTAATCCTGAACCGACAACAATAGGAAAACAAAAACATTTCATCTTCAAATTCAACTCACTCGACAAAACAAAACAATTCAAAGTTTTTGCATGACAATTTGAGTTGCAAAATGACTCCAAACTTACTTGCAAAGTTTCAAGAAGTTTTTGGAGGTCAAAGGGCATTTGTTCGTGTACAAATCCACAACTATGTCCCCTAAGCTCGTCACAATCAGTACAGACATCTAAAAAAACAAAAATTAAAAATTAAAAATTAAAAAAAAAAAACAAACAAGTTTATTAATGTAAGTCAATTTTTCAATATAAGAGGAAAAACCCATTTCAGAAAACTATAGGATAAAACAAAAAGAAAACTCAAGTACCCATTTTTAGCACTACCTTTAGGAAGCTTGTTGAGACACTTTTTTTTTCCTTTCGAAATTCTGGCGAGAGAAAAAGGGGTTGGTATAGATAAAAAATAAATTAAATAAAGGTCTTCTTTTTCTGATCCATGGGGGTTGGGGTTATTCTCAGAGAGGAGTTGTGCTCGCCCGTTTAGCTTTGTTGTAATTGTCGTCTGTCTTCGCCGGAACTGGGGAAGGAAGGAGGAGGAGAGAGAAAGAGAGAGAGATGTGTCGTTTTTCTAAGATATGAAGTGAATGGGCTATTTGGGCTCCATTTTGGGCCTTTAGAATCTGCACAAACCCTAAGAAGAGCACTAGGGCAAAAAAAACGACACAGGTGGCTCGACAAACGACAAACAAACTTCCACTAAACGACAGAAACTATAGAACGGCACCCCGGCTTTAGACATGGATGAGGACAAGATGAGGTTTCCAAATACATGTCGTTCCGACAAACGACAAGATGACAAAAGGCATCTATGACAACAGGATGGCAGACAGACTGAGAGCCGCTTAAATTAAACGATAGAAAGTTATTAAGCCTCCGTTCCATAAGTTAGTTGAAGACTAATAGCTTGCTTGGTATCTCAATTCAAATTTTTTTATCTTTTTTTAAAAATTTTTATTTTTTCTTAAAAAGTTTTTTTTTTTCTAAAAATTCAAATAAATTTATTATTGAAACCTTAAAAATCCTAACTCAAACTACTCTACCAAACAAACTATAAATTTTTAAATTGGAATTGGTTGACTTTTTATAAACTAGTTATAAATTTTATTGACTTTTTAGAAAATAACAAAAATTAAGATAAAAAGTACAGTTTAGTTGAGTTAAACCAACTCACCAAACAGGCCCTAAACATGACAAACGCAATCTCTGACCAAATTGCAGCAAACGTTGGGGCGTCAAACGAAATTCCATTTTCAATTCAATTCATGTTCAGTTAAAACGACGGTAAGTTCTGAAGACTTTTCGTTTCTATAAGCAGACGACAGCACGTTTAACAGAGTAAACGACATGTCGCTTTATCATGAACGACAATGAGTTTGAGTGGACAAATGGAATCTGGTTTCAGCAAAATACTAACGATGGCGAAGGTTTAACGACGACCTAAACATTCGCTTTCAACTTAAACGACGATAAACTTCTAAAGTTTGTAGTCGTCAAGCTATGACGACTACAAAGTTGTAGCATAAAAACGGCATGTAATATTTTTTTTAGGTCAAACAGAGACGATAAACAGCATTTCTTTTTAAATGTACAATTTAAAACATTATTAAACTGTTTAAATAAAATCAATCTTAAAACTTAATAAATTCTTATAACACTTGAAACATTTGTTTGAATGAAATTATTATTTTATTTTTCAAAAATTTATGATCATTTTTTATAATTAAGTCAAATTTTTAGCATTTAAAATAGATTGGTAAGGGTAATTTTGACCATTTTTAAAAATTTAATTGCTTAAGGGAAATTTTGACTGATTTTAGAAATACGTGAGGTGTTTTAGGTATTTGATAATAAAAAAATATAAAATTTTTATTTAGGTTGTGTTTTGGATACCTTTTGTGTAATTTGTAATGTGGAAAGCATATTGGAGTTGTGACTTTAAAAGAGTATAACTCATCTTTGCTCAATATAAAGGGGTGTTTAA
The DNA here is from genome assembly GCA_025413025.1 of Ficus hispida. Taxonomy (NCBI): domain Eukaryota; kingdom Viridiplantae; phylum Streptophyta; class Magnoliopsida; order Rosales; family Moraceae; genus Ficus; species Ficus hispida. Next base: position 2,849,725 of record CM046366.1, read on the forward strand.
TTCACTCATAAATATCATAATAATCCAATATTTTATTGACGTGAGACAAATTCTAACTTTCTCAAAACTTACTGGTCCTTTACTTATATATAAAAATGGCATGTCATGTCGTTTCCACATGCAGATAAAATGGCTTATGACAATCGTTTCATTGTGGAAAGAAAATGAAAAAATTAAGAGGACGTTGTGTTTTCTCATAAGTGAATAATTCTATATTTTACTCGTCAAAGAAAGATATCAAATGTTAGCCAGATGTTTTTTGAAACAAGACAACATTTTTTCTACTTTCTAGTTAGTTTCTGCAGAAGAAACAAAGTCGAATACAGACTACCTTCTACATTTTCATTTCTTTGAATGTCGTAGGACAGGTTGTACATTTGATGTTCTGAAACGTAAATTTTCGGTCGTTTGTTGGAACAAAACAATTTTAGTGAGATTTAATTGTCTTAATTCCCGGGCGATTGGGCCAAAAATTAGAGTTCCTTTTGGATTTCCTTCTTGATAGATCTTGTCGTTTTTGTAGTGTTTAGAGAAACATATTTCATGTCGTTTGTGATGAAAACAACATGTCGTTTTGTCCGAAATGAATCGACGTCTTTCAAATAAAGGTGTGTATCCACATAAAGCTGAAATAACAAAGAAAAAAATAACTAAATAAAACCAATAAAAAAAAAGAGCAGTAAAACGAAAAAAAAAAAAGAAATGAATTAAGATTAACAAAAGAATAAAATTTATTTTGTTAATCTTAACATCATTTAATACAAAAATAAAATAGCCTTACAGAATTTAAAAAAAAATTAAAAAATTGGAAGACATAAATCATTAAACAATAGAAGTAATTTCAATGAAGACCACATGCTCTAATGTCACAGATTACATATTTACGTAATCCATACGTGTAAGCTATTTTTTAAAAAGAAAATAATAATAAACCACAAGTTTAATGACAACAAAAACTTCATTTTGAATCTACTAAGATAAAAACGAATCTCTTTAAAAAAAAAAAAAAAACACAAAAGTCATCTGAATACCAATGCATTTCAATAATTAAAAGTTTTGATTTTAACTTCTACTTCTTCTTTTGCTCGAAGTAAATGTAGAAATTTTATCAAAATCATAGTAACTTCAAACTAATCCTTTTTGTTGTGTATCTTAGATTATTCCATTATATTGCTAACAATGTATTCTTAATATAAATACCAAAATAAATAAAATGCACGATCTTAATTGAAAAAAAAAAAAAAAACAAAGACGATCAAATATATGAAATTCGTGGACGTTATCACAGATTTAACAATGAGTATATGAAAAATCGAAGGTTATTATTAATCTTAAAAGGTTCAAATGTTCAAAAGTTGTTTGGTCCATATTTTGAGTACTCATTTGGAGGGAAACACCCTCAAATTTCAAACTCAGACAGCAACCCTTATCCGCCCCCAAAGTCCAAACAAACAACAAAAAAAAAAAAGAAAGAAATCCCCCAAATAAAGTAAATGAGAGAGAGAAAAAAAAACCTCATTTTCCAATGAGAAACAGAGAGAGAGTGGGAAATTTCGGTTTCGAATTATTAATAAAACAATAAATTCAACCCTCCTAGTGTCGTCCTGTCCAAAGCAATTCGTAGACTATTTTCCCTTTTTTTTTTTTCCTTTTTTTATCCGTCATCTGCTTCAACAAACTTCATATTTCACAACCACCACCACCATCTCTCACTTTCTCTCTCTATATATCAATATATATCACATATACATATAATATATATCTAGAGAGAGAGAGGCGGGAATATGTCGCAGAGCAGCGGAAGCAGTTGCGGCGGTGGTGGTGTTGGCAGCGGCGGGGCGGGGCCGGATTTTCACCTGTCGGACGAGATCCTGTCGGTGATTCCCACGGATCCGTACGACCAGCTGGATCTGGCTCGGAAGATCACGTCCATGGCCATAGCCTCGCGCGTGTCGAAGCTCGAGGCGGAGGTGGGGAGGATGAAGCAGAAGCTCTACGAGAAGGACAGGCTCGTCTTCGACCTCGAGGACAAGCTCTCCCGCCTCCAGCTCGCCAATTCCGACGCCGAGTCCCGCTTGAAGCTCGTTCTCGACGAGAATGTAAGGCCCTTAGAATTTCCGTTGCCCTTTTTTTTTTTTCGTTTCTGTTTTGTTGATTGTTTGTTTGGTCGTCGATAAAGTCGAGGAAAAATTAAAGGAAAGGGGACGAATTTAATTGAAAAAAGCTTGGTTCTAATTTGTTGAGACTGGAAGATGAGGAATTTTGGCTCGCTAGGGTTTAGTTAGCTGTGTGGGGCATCGAAATTGTTGTGGTGGTGGTTTTGGTTAGGGAATTTAGGGATTTGGGAAGAAATTTGGTGGGTTTTGGTTGTTTTTGGATTTTGGAAAGGGAAAATTTTCTTTTCCTAGAATGTTGTTTTGGAAGGACTCAGCTTAGACAAACAAAAAAAAGGATAATTTGCATTGGAAAGTTTGGATTTTTTGAAGATTGGAATATATACATATATGTGTGTGTGTGTGTGTGTAAATATGTATATATTTGCGATTTTGATAGAGCCCTAACGTACACATGCATATAACTTATATTGAAGTATCTCTTGATCCCTTTTTGTAGTACTTTTTGCCTCATTGTGAAGGAACAGAAAATATTGGATTATATAGCTAGTTTTTTAATAAATGCACATTACTGTTCAGTTTAGCGAACCATTGTCTTACATAGATGATTTATTGGGATAAAATGCTTTCCTTTTAGTTTCATTTGGGCTTATGAAGAAAATGGAAATTGGGCAAAAGTCAAGAAAGAATTGAACTTGATACACCAAACAACTGTGTTAGTGTGGTGCGGCAGAGGCTTTTGTTTTGTTTTGCTTTGCTTTGTTTTGTTCTGTTATGAATAATATTTGGTGAAAGTAGAGTAGAATGAGATGTATGTCATTGTCCATGTTGAACTTCATATGCTTTAATGGCAATTAGAATTTATGGCGCCTTTGTTTATTTATTGTTTGTTGTGCAGATGAAGCTCTCCAAAGAACGGGATTCATTGGCAATGACAGCAAAAAAACTCGGCCGTGATTTGGCAAAGGTTATAATTTCTGCTCAAAATCTAAGTCTTCCTTTTCTTGTCTGTTCTTTTTAATCTATTCCTGCCATAGAGGCTTCCTTTTATGAAGAAGTTTAAATTCACTATACAAACCATATGCAAATAACTGATGAACTAGTTACTTAAAATTACAAGTTAAATCCAGATAGTTTAAAATATTTGACTCGTCCACAAGTGAATCCTAACTCCACATCAAGTATTACGAAATCCAAAAGCTAAGAGTTTTTTTTTATGTATTTTAAATTACGAGATGCCGTCAACAGATTTGATTACAAAGAAGAAACTAAGGTCATGAGTTCAATTTCTTCATTTATTATTCCTCATCCTTCCCCTAGCCCTCTTGCCCCTTTTCTTATTGTCTGTTTGATTAGTTTCCGTTTTGTTTCCTTTTCTTCTATGCTGCTGCCAGTTTTTTCATTCTTGTTGACGTCCCAAAATTTTTTTTCCCCCTCTTTTCCAACTTATATTCATTTATTATTCATTTTCCGTTCACAGTTGGAGACATTTAAGAGACAGCTGATGCAATCACTAAATGACGAGAATTCATCTGTGAGATTTTCTAGTCACCATCTGGATTTTTGTATTTAGTCTAATTTCTCTTTGGCGTTTCCCTTCATATGAAGCTCATTAGCTATGACAATTTTTCTTGCAGCCAGCTGAAACAGTTGATATTGGGACCTGTGACCAAGCGGTTCCCAAGGCATATCCTGATAAGGGTACTGTTAAGCTTTCTGCAACTATGACCTTTGTATATTTACTCATACAGTATCAGTATCTTTGTCTATCATTGTTATTTTCCATTCCCCCACTTGGTAATCAATCTTCATTTATTTTCTTGTGGCAACAGATGAGGTGACTAATGGCTACAATGGACTACATTCTGTGACTGGTTCCACAGATATGGGAAGCACAATAGACGAAGGTATCTGAACTTTGTCTCTTGTGTTTGTACAGCATTGTCTGTCTGTTAGTAGCACTTATTTTAATACACGGACATACACATTGTTTATGTCGGATTCAAATATCTCTATTCCTAATGATTGATTGTCTTACTAAATATCTTACACTTAATGGTTCAATAAAACAGTATTTAGTTTCTAGAGGTCATCGGTTTATATGTCAATGCTAACTTTTGGTCTACAGCATCCAGGAATGCTGGAAATAAGTATTCCATGACTGCGTATATCACACCCCGACTTACTCCCACTGGAACTCCAAAAGTTATTTCCACAAGTGGGTCCCCTAGAGGATATTCTGCTTTTGCATCTCCACAGCGAACCTCTGGTGCCACTTCTCCCACAAAACTGCCATTTGACACACGATCTTCACTGTCTTCATGGTATCCATCAAGCCAGCAGTCATCAGCAGCAAACTCTCCTCCTCGTGGTCGCTCATTGCCAGGTTTCAAATAGTTATTGCTAATTCTCTGTAATCGACTTTTACCGAACTCATTGTTCTTCTTTGGTCTACTTGATCTTTTGTTTTAACTGTTTACAAGGATACCCCCTATTAATGCTAAATAAAAATTTTCCCTTGTGTTTTTAAACTTAGTGTGATTGTTGTTGGCTATCTTTTCTTGTCTAGATTTAGTTTCTTTTTGCTAAGTCATAATAATTGCATTTGCATAAAAAATTGTGTAGGGCGCACTCCTCGAATTGATGGCAAGGAGTTCTTTCGCCAAGCTCGGTAAGTTATATTGTTGCAAATGCCATATTGACCTATTTCTTGCAATATTAATAAGCTCTTGACTGGCTGATAAACCATGTCAATTCTTCAGGAGTCGTCTATCTTATGAACAGTTTAGTGCATTTCTAGCTAATATCAAGGAGCTAAATGCTCAGAAGCAAACTCGAGAGGTATATTGTTGAGTTCTTAAAATTCTTCTGCTATGACAATGCAATTGGTTTCTTAAAATTCTTCTGCTATGACAATGCAATTGGTTATCTTTAAGACAAGTATCTTAAACTAGTGAGTGGGTTGTGTTTGTATTATTCAGGAAACTCTAAGGAAAGCAGAAGAGATATTTGGGAATGAAAACAAAGATCTTTATCTATCGTTTCAAGGATTGCTTAACCGCAACGTGCACTAGAACTTCCAAGTTTTTCTTGGTTGGAATGTTGTGTAATAAGTGGTATGTCTAATCCTTAGTTTCCTTCTCACACGGTTGAATGTGTCTTGGCCTTGGTATATATGGCTTCATTAACCGTCTCTTGTACACTTTTCGGGCTGGAGGCAACAGGGCTCTTATCATGTGCACATGGTGGACCATGAATACAAGTCAATTGTTCAGTTTGGCAGGCTGTGGATCAACTCAGTCCTAACAGCCACTTTAACTGGATGGTATATTGCTCGTTCTTCGTTTATCCTATTTGCATAAATTCAACTAATATCAGCTTAAGCATCTTACCTTTCAATAAGCAGGAGTAAAATTTTTGTAGGTCGCTTTATGTATCACTAAACGCAGGTGTGCTTGTACATAGTTGCCTTATTTTTTTTGTATTACCTGCTCGGTTAATCAAGGAGATTCGAGTGGCGTTTTCCTTTTGCGAGATTTTCATTTCTCCAACTTGTATGTTCAAAAAAAGGGACTATTTTGAATGCATCAGATATTTGTGTCTTCTCTCACACATGAGACTTGATTCATCTGTTAATTTTATTTGCAGATTTGGTTGTATAGTCTATTTTGCAAGTTCAATTTCCACGTATTGTCTCATAACCTTCGTATGTGATTTGATGTTAATTTGTAAAACAAATGTCAATTGAACACGCTAAACAAATTTTTAGGGTCCGTTTCGGGGGAGTTTTGGATGTTGGTGAAAATGTGTGTTTTGGGGGAGGATTTTTAGAAATGAACTGTGATATAGAAAATAGTACAAAATTTTGAAATGTGTTAGGAAAAAAATATGCAAGATGGAATTTGTTTTGTTAATCTCGTCGTTGTTAGTATTTTTACACATGAATAATCTCATTTTGATTTGAAATGAGAAAGTTATGGAAATTTTAATTTTTTTCAAAATGAAAAAGAGATAGTGAGATGTAAAATTAAGAGTTCTAGATTAGACAGTCAAACATTGTCGGAAAAAAGTTCTCTCAAACGAGGACTTAGTCCCGATCGCTCGGTGATGGCGGAAATTAGCATATGCAGATGTTAGATTTGATAGCTAACCCTATCTTTGCTGAAAGGTTTCTTCAACTATCTCCATAAATGTACAATCAAAGTGATCGAAAGGATTAGTAGTTTTAATCCTTTGATTTTACATTAGAAATATGTTCCTGTTTGTTTGGATGTACGAAAAAAAAAGAAAGAAACATGTTAAGGCATGCCTTTGAGACAGGGAATAAAGAGCTCTTTATATGATGCCAGATTTTGATGTACGAGTCACACCATGTGCCCTTTGCATAAAGATATTGGCTAGCCAATGTCTTTACAATCTTTGTGAAAGATTACGAACTTTTCTCAGGTTGAGGCATATATTTATGCGTGTGTGCAAATATATATATATATATATATATATTGTATAGAAAAGATCATTGGCAATTTTCTTTTCGGAAAAATCATTAAATTGATTTCCCTAGCTTTCGATGCGACTCCTCTGTCTGTCATTCTCTGGTTTATATGTTAATTTGTTTGCCTTGGCTTGGAAGATATCGTTGAAAAGATAAGGATTAAGGGAAAAGCGAAAAATTGAAAAAGCACTTGGACCGCATATAGACCAAGGAAATGCCCTGTACATGGAAAAGATTGGCAGATCTAATTCAATTTGGACCTTGGCATGCTAATTGAAACAAAAGAAAGTGTGCTCTTTTGGAGCAAGAATAATTCTTCACTGTCAAATGATGGAGAACTTGAAGATTGTTGTTTATGATCTTATGCTCCAAAATCTTCTTTCAAATTCACTTAACATGAAGTTGTTGGACTATGAAGACCAATATCTCAGTTATTGGATAACTATTCTAACGATTGAATATCGTAACAAGCACTTGTATTAATTTTTCTTATTCTTGCAGAAATTAAATAATTTTATTCTACCATTATATTTTATTTAATCCATAGTTGTTATTGTGTGCTCAAATTAAAATTTTTTGTGTTTGTTTGACTAATAATTCAAATATGGTTTCTAAAAAGAAAAAAAAATCCAACTTAAAAAAAAAAAACAAAAGAAAAACAATGCAATCTTTAGGTTTAGTCGAAAATGTCATTCCGTCCATTGCATGTTCTAGTTAAGCTACATAGTGCAATCACAATATGATGAAAATGAATCTCTCCAATGTGGATTAAGAAATTTCTCTTAATGAGGGCACACATAAGAAGAAAATTTTATAAAAAGTTTAATATAATAATAAGTTGAGTGTTATGGGACACATTTGAAAAAAAAAATTTTGAGTGGGGGCACATTTGAGAAAAAAAATTTGAGTAAGGACAAATTACAAAATTTTAAGAAAAAATAGGGTTATGATTTAAATTTCAAAAAATTGAGGGGAGACCCTAATGTAAATCCGTTCCTGCATGTGGGACTATCTACATCATTTCAAAAATGATTTCTTATCTCTATTTATAGGGAAAAAAAAAACTTGCTTAGCTTCTTGGGTGCATATATATCTAGATGTGATTAGTTGCCCAAAAGAATACAAAAAATCAGAGGCATCTCTTAGCTTAAAAACTTGAACACCATCATTTCTTGTCTACCAATCCTGTCCGATGCTACACAGCAAGAGATCTCTCTTCAGGTTTTTTTTTTTTTCGTTTTCCACATAATCTTCAAAGGAAAAAAAAGACACTCACTCACACACGACAAAACAAAGAAACTTATTCACATGCAAGTGGGATAGAAATATTGGTGATGAGGGGCTCGCTGTGGCATGCGGCTAAGTTGATGGGATGGAAAGGTTAACAGAGGCACCTGATACTGATCACCCAGTACCCCCCCGCCTACAAATCCTTGTCTCTCTTTTTCACTTTTTGTGGCAAATTGCCCCACCAAAAAAAAAAAAAAAAAAGGGGATAAAATTTCATCTACAAGCATCTTCAAAGAAATGCATATTTTTTATTCCATAATTACGAAGTAAAATGAGTTCATTCTTTTAGAAAAATTAATTCACATCATTTTTATTATTTTATAGGCATCCTCAGTTTAATAGATGCTGGGTAGTACTGAGCCTTCTCAATTCGAAAAACTAGCTCAAAAAGTGAGGGTTTCCCTCAGATTTATAAACTGCCCACTTGTTCCTTTTACAGCTGATATGGGATTACCTCAACAATCTCCCTCATCACACATCAGGCAGTCGAGTCGGATTACCATTGACATGTTTCTCTTTAATTGGCCTGAGATTTGTGGCTAACTTGGTTTTGATACCAACATTGGTTGATATTGGATCCTCTCAACCCCAAAAAACTAGCTCAAGAGGTGAGGCCTTTCCTCATAATTATAAATCGTCCATCTGTCCCTTCTACAATTAATGTGGGATGACATCAACAATATTACCGTGGTGGTCTGTGATCAAATCTTCGTGTTCTGGGAAACTTTTGTGGATTTTAAATGTAAAGACTTGTTTCCTGCTAGATTAGTATTCAATGAAAACTGTCTGAGATCTTATCCCCAAATATCTTTACAATTATCATATTCGGTGGGAAAAGAGATGAAAATAGAACATTTGGTTTTGTTAGGAAAAAAATTTGAACATATTGTCCATGATATTGTTGCATATATATATTATGTATAGGTTTCCAAGTTGATATATATATCCCGGCTTTGGTAGGTCAGACATTAAATATAGAAAAGACCCCCAGGAATCTTTTTATATGATAACAGAAGATCATGCATGATATCTTTTTTAAGAAATCTTTTTTGAACCCGATACCGTTCAAACGCTTTGAAAGAATCTCAAGTGATGAAAAAAAGTACATTTCTGCTCCTTCAGTGCATATATATTGTGATAAATTCATCCCTGATCTCCTAAAGGAAATGTTACAAATTTAAAAATAAGATAAAAGAGGAAATTAACTTTGAATAACTTATTAAACACACGCTTAATTAATGGGGGCAAAATATAGTTAATGAAAAACAAACATGGTACGTAATTATTAGTAAGTGAGAGATCGTTATGACTCGAGCTTCTGCATGTAGCTTTCGAATGTGGATAATTAATTTTAATTAAGCTTCTCTTTTTTTTTTTTTTTTTTTCCTTTCTTTCTTTATCTTCAGGCTTGGATTGGTTTATGTATCTCATTTTTTTAATTTATAATTTTTTTTAATTTGAGTTAGAAACTCTTGCGACTAATAAAAAGAAATTAAAAAAATTAAAAAAGAAAAAGAAAATATTAGGGAGCCTTAAAATATTAGGGCTAATTATAGTAGATGAAGATTTTTTGAAGGATCAAAACACTAAAGTGGAGTATAAACTCAACAACTGTATGCTTATTTAAAAGACATAATTTGTCGCTTAGAATTTTAGGGAAAAAAAAAAATTAGAGAGCTAGATAATTTAAGAAGAATATAGAACACAGAATCAAAAAAAGAAAAGACCTCTAACATTGGTTGTTCTTTTGGTTTTTTTGTTGGTCGAAATTTTATGTTTTAAGTTTGTAAAATATTTTTCTTTTATTTCTTTTACTAAAATTTTGCGTATTAAAAAAATTAAGTTAAACTTGTAATAAGACAAGAGGTTTCATTGGTGTCAACTTAATTGGTATGTGCTAGTTCTCTTTGATCACCTTTGTTTCTTCTTAATTTGTTCAAATAATTGTTATTCCTTAATACACATATGTAAGTAGTGAGGTTATATATAATTACATGTATTGTCTAACAGTAATTCAATACATGTAGTTCATCATAAGGTGCAGAATTCGAATCCTTTCTCTTTTAAGTAAAAAAAAAAGTAGTGAGGCCATATTTGTCATTTTGGCTGTTGTTCATGGAAAATAGTGGTGCTGTCGTCAGTAAATGGGGGTAAGGAACAGGAATATGAGCTTGGAGGGAACACATATAAATGAATATGATATGTACTTGATTTTTTGTTGAAGGAAAAACATACAAGCCCATGTGTTAGATTCTTCTTTTTTGCTAGCAAGGAAGTTGTCCGTTTGTACTATAGATGGGCTGTCCAGCTTTGTAAACGGGGGTATAAGAATAGTATTCAATTTCTCCTTCATCTGCAGCTTTTTTCTTCTAAGTTGCTATTTTTAGATTCACACCTTCAAATTTTTTTTTTTTTTTTTATCAATACATACATATATGTATACATAAATACAAATAAATACTTCCATCCATGCATGCAGAGATGCCTCTTTATTGATACAAATCAGATTCAGTATTAATGATAACTGAAAAATCAAATCGATCATTTAAAAAAAAAAAAACAAATTTATATATTTTTCTTAATTTGGGACATGTACTAAAATATATTATTATTATTATTATTATTATTATTATGCGTGTGTGTCGTGTACCATGTTTTATTGAATTGTAGGAAATTATGAAGAAAATATAGTATACATCAAATAATCAAGTTATTTTGAATATTTGGATTAGGTAATTGTGATCTTGTCATTTTCAAAAGATAAAAAAGGTACAAATACTTTAATACAACTTGCAAGTATACTTGAAATAAAGATATATATGAACAATAGTATTATATTATCATCAGCGTACTTTCATTCCTTAATTCAATTTTCTTCGATGATCTCACAGTATCTTAAAAAGCCCTAATTAAACCCATCTCTTTGTGTTGGTATAGTATATTTGTAATCGACCAGCTTGTGAATAACAATTACCCAAGTTATTTTGTAAACATAAAACCATTTTCAACTTTATAAAATGGTAAAATCAAGCGAATGATTGCCTAAACTACATCAAGATCTAAGACATGTGGAAATTAAAAAAAAAAAAAATCAAAATAAGTACTCTTGAAAATATTTTGTGGGAGAGTAATATTTTAACTTGTCTATATTTTTCTTTTCTTTTCATGTTGATTTTGAAGACTTTTCGACCAGTTTATTTTGTTGTTTTCTGTCTCTATTTTACATGCCTCTTTTTCTATTCTTTTTCTTTAAATTTTTTCATATCTTAGAATTTGAATAGCTAGAGATTTATGTCAATTGTTCTATTTCTTTCTCTAACCGAGAAAAAAAAATTATAAAAAATTTTTTAGGGCTAAACACAATTGCCTATCTTATCTGAAAAAAGATTCATCACAATCCCGTCTCCCCTATCTCCTCACACTCGTCATCTTATATCACCTAACATTGTTTAGCAATTATAAAGTCAAAACCAATGAATATTGATGAAATTAAACTATGAAAGAATACTAAAATTGGTATCTTCAAAGCGTATTCAAGGCTCAATGTATAAGAATGAGAGGTAGGTTTGAAATCTGTATTATTCATATTGAATTAAAAAAAAAAAAAAAACACCGCTATAAAAAAGAAGCAAAACAAAATTAGTATTGTACACATAACAAACTATACGCGTTTACAGCTCCAAAGAACAGTACTACTAATTAAACCTCAGACACGTACAGTTAATTAGTTAACAAATATTGTACTTTTGTAGTTCTTAGTTTAGTTTATATTTATATGTTTAATAATAGTACTGCCTAACTAGAATCGCCTAAATAACAATTGGCATGTCAATTCATCACTTCTATCTATGGTTAGCTGCCCGGAATAAAACGGGCAGGACACAACTTGTCTGCCCAAAAGCCACTATACTGTGTTACACCACATATTGTGCTATATATATTCAACCTAAAAGAAGAGCCTCTATATAACAATATTTATACACACATACATATACTATATATAAATATCACAGCCCCACAACCCTACTTTCCAATCCCACCACCTCCTCTAATTTTCCTTAATGGCTTCCATTCCTGATCATTTCTACTCCCCTGAAGACTACTGCTACACATTCCCTTATGACCAGCTCTCCGGGCTACCCGTCCCCTCCGCATTGGCGGCCGGTGGCGGCGGTGGTGGTGCCGCAATGTGGGGCCCCCAAGAAGACTTTCTGGTGCCGTTTTGTGGTGAGAATATGGGCTTGGTCGATGCAGCTACTGCCTTGTCGACGTCATCGCCGGCCGAGTCGTTCATGTCGTCGTCGTCGTCGTCGCTGCCGGAGCAACTCGGATTCTCCGACGGTGTTGGGCCTGCATTCTCTGACTATAGATGTAGTATGATGGGGCTGCATGGAAATGGAATTGCCGGGGTTCAGAATTTTGGTGTTGGATCATATGGTGATAATCCTCAATATGTTAATTTAAATGGATTTGAGTTTGGAGAAAAATGTTGTGCGACGTCATTTTTGTCGGAATTCATCAAGCCGGTTGGCTTTGTCTCCGGACAGAAAAATTGGGTATGTTTTATGTCAAACGTTTTCTATGTATATGTGTGTGTGTGTGTATTTCAATGTGAATAAAGAGAGGGTACGTAATTGATATAAGAAAAATATCTTGATGATCATTCTTAAATATTAATGATTACGTAGCGTATGAATTGGTACGATACAAGAGTTTGATATTTCTTTATTAGTAGATTGTGTGAAGTTGGATTTGTGATAATAGTGATAGTAAAAGTTACTTATTCTTTAAGTATAATTAGATCAGATCATTTTCGTTTTATTAGTGAGCTAAACGAAATAGGAGAAATAGAATAATACTAGTGATATCTTTAAAAATATATATAATAAATTTTTATTGAAAAAATTTCCATTTTCGTTCTGCAGAGTAATCAAATGCATGAAATCGAAGAGTCCAATATAATGAAGGTGGGTCGATACTCGGAGGAGGAAAGGAAGGAAAGAATCGTAAGATATTTGAAGAAGAGAAACCAAAGGAACTTCAACAAAACCATTAAGGTATTTATATTATGAAAATTAGATTTTTAATTTTTCTACTTAAACGTGCATTATTTAAGCATATTACGTGATCTTAATCATAATTATTTATGTATGTGTGATTTTGTTGCGTATATGTACAGTACGCTTGTCGAAAAACGCTAGCTGACAGGAGAGTTAGAGTTCGTGGGAGATTTGCAAGGAACAATGAACCGCTTCGTGATGATCATCAGCAAATGGAAGCCGAAAAGATTAACAATAATGATCCTACTCGCAAAGACATACAATTGTGGTCTGACGATGCTGTCCAGGTACTTATTTCTACACACACACATATATATATATATGTATAAAACTTTTTTACTATTCCAAACTATATATATATATATATATCTCTTCTAATTAATTTGCGAGAGAGCAATAATATCATGTTGATATGCTTGAACAGATCAAATATGATGACGAGGAGGATTGGCTTCAAGATTTTGCGTTATGTTGCTGGGTGAATGGAGGAGCTAATTAACTAATTTCTTGATATATATATATGTATGTATTTATTAATGTAATAGATTGACTAGCGTACGTAGAATTTCATCAGATTACTCATTGAATATTGTAGATGAATGTTTGTATTAATTCAAACCTAGTATTCGTCTTCTGTTCTACTCAATCTAATGTTATGTTGTTATCTCTCATCATAGTGTGTGTGTGTGTATATATAATCGCAGTAGTAGCAATTGATCTGTGTCATGTTAATATGTAGGAGAATTTGAAACTTGATTAGCCTGCTTCTAGAAGTCGAATTCTTGATATATATTGGACGCGGCTTCATTATATGCCACTTGAACTTATATATATTAACCAAAATATACTAAAGGGAATCAAATCACTTTCAGAAACTCAAAGTACCCACCAAACTCCCTTTTCCTAAATGTCAAATTGAATTATTATGGATATCTCAAAAATATTATATTATGCATTCTTTTCTAAGTAAACTAATTAAATTGGGTCATATGGAAACATATATCGATCTGTAGTACAGGAAAAAAAAAGGGACTAAAATTACCCCCCCACCACGAAAAAGGAGGTAATTAAGTACTCCAAGTACTTGTGTACTTTCTACATTAATCAATAGTTTTAGTTGTTGGCGCACTTAATTTGCTACGTCTTTTAAAATATCTTAATTACGTTATCTTCAAAAGCCTTGAAATTATGGGTAAATAAATAAATACATAAAGAAAGAAAGAACCAAATTTTTTTGGTGAGTAGAAGAAAGAAAAACTTGAGCATTCAAACATTGTTCATTAATTTTCATGGTGTTTGATATGATCTTATCGTTAAATTCTTTAAATAACTTTTTTGTCTGTAAAAAATTTGATTAGACGACAAGAGCACATCGAGCTACGTTCGATACTAGGGAATATTTTATTCTTATAATGTGTCTGAGAGAATAAAGAAAAAGGAAAAATAAAATACTGCCTATCTACAGGCAATACACGCACACACACACAGATATATATATATATATATATATATATAAAACTCCGATGTAGCTTAGACAATAAGAATATATCCATGTCTATATGCATGGAAACGATATTGAGGAAAATATGAAATGCCTATGCGACTTCAGGAGGCCTGATGACCTAAATTATGTATGTGTTTGAGAAAAAGGATTGCCTATTGTAAACGCTTTGAGGCAAAAGAGAGACCTATCTATACGTAGCCTAGCTATATCCCCATGATCGACATCATGAAAAATAATACATGTAATTTCTTATTATGTATCATTTTGTTTATTCGAGGTAAATTCTCTGTCGGTATAATATGATTAACGAAGTAGGAAAAATTGATGTCAGGTTTCTTTGTCTTGATCTCCACTCTACATATATAGAAACATTAAGCCTAAAGTTAGTTCATGGGTTTTGTTATTTTTAGATCCAATCGTGTTATATAATTTTCTTCTTCTCCTTATTTTAGAAAAGAGTTCAACATATATGGTTACATTTAAATACATATATATATACATACCTATGTATACATGCGTATGTATATAAATGATGAGAGAACAATTAGTATTAGGGAAAACTAGAAATAATTGGGATGATTGATTACATAACGTAATGACAAAATATAGGAAAAAAAGGAAGGAAAACTAGTAGATATATCTTAGAACTTTTGCACTTGATCATTAGCAACTATATATCGTTTCGTTTTAATTTGTTATGAAGTAAAGCATATAAATATTCTTTCTTTCTTATTTGCAAAAGTTAAGAGAATCTTATTTGTCCTTGATTATGATATAGACTAAATTAGTACACCCTTCATGATTCCCACCTATACATGTATATATTCCTTTTTCTTATAATAATTATGATAACTATAAAATTGACCCACCCTCAAACAACCAATTAGTAGTAATAGTTGACTCATTTTGATAATCTCTGCTTATAGCATCTAGAGCCCTATATTGTTTTAGCAAGTCAACAAACCATGAGAAAATAATTACAAAAGGGCCAACTAATTTAGTACTTATGTGCATGATAATGATCAACGTACTAATCAATGTCGCTTGTTAAATTTTCAAATCTTTGCACAAGTCAACATGAACAGACAAATAGAGCAAATGGGAAATCAAGTTTTTTGATTAGTTTGTAGTTTGTGATTGTTCATTTCCAGGGTTCAAAAAAGAGTGCGACGGGAAATTATATCTATGTATATATATAGCACCAAACGGTGGTGATGATACGATGATAAAAGAGGTTTTATTTGAAATTTTCACTTCTAACATATCAGAAGTTTATGTAATTTATCACTTAAATTTGTTGCTTTATCGATTATTGTTAATGGATTTTATGAACTCTTAACATGTTAGTTGATAAAGGTTCAGAAATAGGATCCTCTATTATCTTATCGATGATTTCAGTTATTGTTTATTTTTTACGAGTTGAATCGGGCATAAAAACACTACTAATTTCATTTGCTATTAATATAAGTACACACATTAAAAAAAAAAAAAAAAGTCA
This sequence comes from Ficus hispida, assembly GCA_025413025.1. NCBI lineage: Eukaryota > Viridiplantae > Streptophyta > Magnoliopsida > Rosales > Moraceae > Ficus > Ficus hispida. Next base: position 2,865,683 of record CM046366.1, read on the forward strand.
AGAGATAAGAAAATGGGTGTCACAAGCAAGCATTCTTACAATCGTAAGAAAGCACCAAGTCAAGTGTCTATACGTGTGTGTGTGTATATATATGTGTATCCACACACACCCACTCAATGACATTCTTCAAATGATCTCTCTATGGTGACCCCATTGAGTTATGATGGTTATATATATATATATATATATATATATATATATACTGAAATCTTTCATGGGGTATGGATCTGATACATCCATAGCGACGTCTCATCATGATAATTAGAGAAATAATTGCATTTTGAACCTTTTGGGAGTGAATCTTTTAGCTAGTCAAAGCTCAAAAGCAACACAACAATATATGAGTATCCAAATTAAAGAGACATATTTGTGTGTGTGTGTATATATATATATGTATGTATGTATAATGTCCTTTGAAGGGTAGGGAAGGCTAAAAACTGCATGAAGAGTAGTGGAACCAAGCAGCCAATAATGCAGTTGGCGAAATTGACATATACATATACATATACATTCACACACGTACATACATTATATTGCTAAACTAAATTGGTTATTATTTGAGGTTCCTGATGATCTATCACATTGATGTCCCCACATAGCTCAAACACAATATATATATATATAGAAGGATTTGTCGGTGATACCATAATGAATGTGTATAAATAATTGGCACCATGCACGACCCACAAATTTGGAAAGTAGAGGCCAACAATATTTTAGCAGACATAGCTACAGCACTACTAGTAACATTATTGATGAAAAATACAGAATTGTCAACTTTAAAATAGCAATAGAACATCAACTTTAATTCTGATTTTTGAATAAATAATATGAAAATTATCATTTTTTTATACATAGATGTTTTAAAAAAATTATCATATAAATTAACTGTATCTAACAATATAACTTTGACAATTCACTATCATATAAATTTATATTTAAAAGTTAAAATTAAAATTCATGTCTCTAATATTACTTTTCACTTTTGAATCTGGATATTGCTCTAATATTCCAATTATGGGCCCTTGGTCTTATTAAATCTATCCATTTCAATTGTCAAAAATGGAAAGACTAGTCATATACTGTGATTGATACAATACCATATCGATGTCGCCATTATTTTTTCCAATGAAAAAACGTGTTGCACCACACAACACTAGATACAGAAGATCTATACATATATCCGTAAGAGATTGCATCATTTGCTATATAAGCTAATTAGTAGGTTAAGTAAACTATTGTATAGCTTTTTCTTTCTCAATGGAAGACTGCTATATATATATATATATATATATAGCTATATATAGCTAGGTCATGTGTTAAGACTTGATAGTGCAATTTAATTTTCCATGTCTGTGGTGATGATCATGCTATATAGCTACTACTTAGATGTTAGCTTAATTAGCCCGAAAGTTGACTATCTGAGTGAAGTTTCTACAGTACCTGTCCTTCCTCATTAGTTGACGTCTAGATGGGTTAAAGAAGGTTTGATCATAACCTCTTGAACAATACATTTATGTTTACAGGTTAATTTTCTTTTTCGTTTTTCCAATCTATATATAGGGTTTAGGACTACAAATTTTATTTTTTCCTTGATATTCCTCATAACGTATCTTGGAAAACAAAGAATAAAAAAACACTGAGGCCTTATTTCTTAATTTGTAAGGTTTATATGTATGTATATTTATATATATATATATATATATATATGTTCGAAAGAAATGAAAATCGTTGCTTTATTTGAGAAACTTGACAGATTTAGATATTATTTTACCAACTCAAAACTCTGTAGTATTGAGGATTTTATATGTATGAGAAAATCTTAAGATTCTTCTCTTGCTTCCTCGTTGTTTTTCGAAAGATCTTCCCCCACGCTAAAGTGATCAATCAAAAGTTTTTTTGAAGATATTTGAATTTAGAAATATATTTCTTGATTTGCTTAATTAATTTAGTTACATATCGTAGCCAGAAAAAAAAAAAAAAAAAAAAAAAAAAAAAAAAAAGAAGAAGAAGAAGAAAAAGGAGAACATTGAAATCCAAACTCACTAACTCAATAATGTAACTAAAGCCAGGCCGTGTATATCTATTCTTCGAGGCTCAATATTTAGCCCAATGCAGACATACATTGATAGGCCCAACAAATCTGAGCGGAATAGACAAGAGCTCTTTGGCACTCCACGTGAAACTTTAGGAGAAAATTGTTAAAACAGTTCCTCAAATGAGCATATGTATATTTGTTTGGATTGAGGGAAGACTCGAACTCTACGTCTTATGATTAAGTCAAATATAGAATTACTGTTACGCTACCATTGTTTGATTTGATTTTTTTTTATTTTGTATTTTGTATTTCTATTTTTATTTTATTTTTATTTTTTTACCTTTCATACTTTTCTAAGTGGAGTTAAAACTGAAGTTATTATAGTTGGGGAAATAATCCAGAGATTTGTTTTTGAGGGACAATCCTGCAAATCATTTCTAAAAGAGCCCTAAATATGGTGTTCGCCTCCTCAGCCTGCGGCCCATTCCCGCCCATGGTCCAGGCAGGCTCGCATCGTGTCATTTTAGCGCGTATATATATATATATATATATATATATTATAGTTATTTTGCATATAAAACATACTAACAAGTAACAACCCGCTTTCCACTCTAGTCCTGCATCGATCGGGGCAGACCAAGCCAGGCAACATTTCCTCTAGTTCTTCAACTTATATAAACGTACCATGTTTATTTTGAATTTAACTTAAGTAATAATATTATCTACTTTGGATTTTGTTGAATATATAACATAAAGTTGTATAACAAACTAATATCATGTTATGGTTAAATGTTTAATTTTGACTAATTTAATGACAAAAATGTCCTAAAATGTTATTAAATTAATGGATTTTTTTTTTTTTTCAAAAGAGCACCAAAACAATGTTGGCTGGCGTTCATGCAGGGCCGGCGGCACGTTATAACTAGTGAGGCTCAAAGCCTTCCTCATTTTTTTTTTTTGGTTCTTTTTAAAAAAACTTACCCATATTCTTCCTATTTTACAAATAGCTAGCCTCCACAAAATTTGAAGGGGAAAAGAAAAAAAAAAAAAAACTTTATCAACACCCCCACAAGAATTGGGATATTTCAATTTTCCCACTACTAAACTCTACATAAACTTGCAAATAAAAATAATGTAGCCCTTCTAAAAGTTAAAAAATTTAATTTTTCTTAAACAAAATTTTTGGTTTTTTGGTTTTTTTTTTTTTTTATCATGCATGTAAATCTTGATCATTAAGACATAAACAGTGAAATTTTCCTTGAAGAGAAGGGTTTTTTCCCCCCTTTTATTCATTTATTTATTATTTATTTATTATTATTATTATTTTCGGTAGAATTGCAAGAGAAGTAGTTGAAGTTTCATACATTTGTGACAAAAAAAGAAAGGGGGGGGGGGGGGGGGGGGGGGGGGGGTGGGTGTGTTGTGTGGGGGATAAGGGGGATTCCACACATCCAGAGCACCCACTAATTAACTGCTTGAGAAAGCGTCAATTCCATGTTCCATCCAAGCCCCTATCACATAAAGCCACAAATTAGTTTGCACTTAAACTCTATGAATTGTTTGCAAATGAAACGAATTTTATTTAATTTCGATATATATTAAATACTTATATATGTGTATATATCTCGTCACGATCTTTTCTCTTTATTTTCTTAGTCTGTGTGGGGTTCAAACTTTAAGCAAGCCAAGTTTTCATGTGAACAAAAGATCCTTCCATTTTCCACTTTTTAGAACTGACTAGCCAGCTAGTTGAAATAAAGATATACACCAACTATATTCATCCCCCATTTGATTGAAAAATACTTGGGAGCATCACATGTTAATAGAATATGCTTTTGTTCAATGACAAAGTCAGAAATTCTTTTTAAAAAGAACATGAATTAAATCAAAAATTTGAACTAGCTAAAACTACAATACTAAAATCTTTCATGCATTTGTATCTTTTTCTTTCCCTTAATTGAACTAAATTTGTAATAGATTGTAGTGAAATTTTAAGTTTAGAGTTCAAAAAATTGTGAAATTATATCTATATGTGATTTTGATTTATTTATGATATTGAATTTCAAATTTGAATACTTAAAATCTAAATTTATGATGAAATTGAAGGTTTTTTTTTTTTTTTAAATAATAATAGTTAAAAAATTGTAGGGAACAATAATAAGGGAGAAATTAGTTATGAAACGTTTTATGATAGGGAGAAAAACCATAAGGAGTCATTGAATTTTTCAAAATTTGTGGTTACAAAGAGAGCCTAATGGTAATACTACATATGACTCCCATCTCAAGGTGCAGAGTTCGAATCTTCTCACGTCCAAATTTAAAAAAAAAATCAAAATTTAAAAGTGTGTCCTCAATCGTTGGCCATATCTCGTGGATCTTATATAATTACGAGATTTAATATAATTTATTAATACGTGATGCTGGACACGGTACGGTGATATCTCATTTCAGTATAGTTATATACACTTTCAATTCATATATTAATATAACATGCATACTCGTATGTTTCAAAAATTTAAACACTTTATATATGTGTGCGCGTGTGTGTGTATACTGTGTAGTTGCAATGTTCCTATCACACACGACTTTTATATAGAAACTTTTAAGGAAGTGGGGCCTATGAGGTGATTGGTTTAACTACCATACATTTACATATCATGTGGTTGTGACGACGACAAATATATACATGAAGGGTCCTTATATGTGCAGACATCTCTGATCGGTATTATGTTTGTATCAGGTGATCAAGAAACCTAGATACGGATTTTCTGCAATGTGAATTGAATATAAATATATATATGTATATATAGAACACTCTGCCTTACTTTCATAAAGCATGTGCACACAATCATGCATGTATTCTTATATTAAACATTTGCATGTGCATGCGATTTTGGCCATTTTATATATTGCTAATGCCCGTGTATATATTTATATATACATGTCCTATATATATGTAAAGGTGTGGTAGCTGTCACGTTGGTCACAGTACCATGCAATGTTTTTCCCTATGACAACCCATAATTAGTGATTTTAGCTATAAAGAGATTAGTTTTCTTTGTTAATTAACCCCAAGCTAGGGGTTTTTTCTTTCTTTTTTCTCTTTTCTTTTCTTTTTTTTTTTTAAATTTATTTATTAAAGAATTGCACCTATAGGCAATATTAATAGAAACAAAATGATTATAGCCGGGCATATAATTAATTGATTAGGAGATGAATCTTTAGTAATCGGCCGTATGTATTAATAAATCTTGTAGCTGAACTCAATGTTCTGACCATAGATCAATTGGCCATGTTTCCATGTAAGAGAAAAGTTCTATTAGGCTATCCTCACAAGGTGGGTGTCCAAAAGTTTACAATTAAATGCTTAAGTTTGGAATGACTTTTGAAAACCAATCTCAGTCCTATATAGTAATTTCCTCCGTGATTATTTATGTAAGGCGGCGAATTACGATACCAATAAAAAAAAATAATTAAAAAAAAAAACCTATACTTTTTGATCAAGGAATTCAAGTTGTGAAAATAATCAGTTGTCAATTATGACGTTTAACAATGGTTGCAATGGCATCGCTCAACTATGGAATTTTGTTTCCGCCATTGAAGTTATCAATTAGAGTTTCATGCAGATTCAGTTCGTAATAAGAGATCATACACTCTTTTTTCCTCGAATAGATCCCATTGGCTTTTCTCTTTACACGTCTGTCACTCATTTCAAATGAAAGAGTAGATCTTTTTTCTCAAAAACTTCAATCAATATATGTTTTGTTGTCAGTTCTATGTCTAGTAATTTGTAAGTCTCCACGGCCTGGTTTTTTTTTTTTTTTATGTTTCTCCTTTTTATTAATTATTTATAATTTTTTATTCAATAATTAGCTGAGGACAAGATGTGGTACGAGAGCTTCAATAGATTCCATAATTAAAAAAAAAAAAAAAAGTTCTCAATGACATAATAACTTACTAATTTAAATAGACACAAAAGGGTACTGATTGGAAAAGGAAAAGCATTCAAAACTTGTACTATGATATATTATATATATAAATCTCAAATTACCATAAGTACTCATAATTACATGATTAGAAATTTACAATATGGTTAATAATCATACTCCCCATGGTCATGATCTCCTCAAATAGAGATGCATGCGTCCCACAAATTTATATATGTAACAAAATTTAAATAAAAAAAAAAAAGGGTGAACGAGGCAGACAACAAAAAGCAAGCCCATGATGATCCGCAATATATAGTAACAAAGAAAATAAATAAAAAGTGAGAAACATATAAATGGCATATATAGATATATTTATATATATATAATGGTATATATGATGAACTAATATGACCATATATTGGGCTGATGATGATCTACGACCATGTCCACAGTAAAAAAGGACTTGGTATTATGCTTGGTTGAAGAGGAGCCATTATTATTATTGTTATTATTATTATTTTCAGAGATTAATAAGTTGGTGGTATAAATTGGATTATTACCATTATGATGATTGGGTGTGGAGGGGAGTTGGTGCATTCTCATGTGGACTACTTCGGCCTGTGCTATTGCCAATTGGCTTTGAAGGACATCGATTTGTTGCTGTAAAGAGGATATCGCTCCAACACACCCGTACACTGGATCTCTTACTCTTGCATTTGCTTCATACACCATGGAGCTCACTGCATCACTTCTCTGGTGCTCCGGTAGTTCCTGCATATACACATATATAAAATATATACACACCCATACAATTAATATAAGTTTTACACTCCAATTGATAACAAAGAGAATCCTAATTAATGAATATATTGGTCGGACAAAATAAAAAAAAGTCCCACTAGGGCTAGTTTCAGCCTTCAAGTAGGAGAGAGGGTTAATTAGAAGCTCTCGTATTAGAAATCTGAAAATGTTTTCATTTCTTTTTAGTAAATGAAAGTTAGTTCCAGTTAAAAGGGGAGAAAGTTAGATATGAGCTCTTAAAATCGAAATCTAAAAGTGGTTTTATTTTTTATTTTTAATTTTTTAATAAATGAGAGTTATAGATTTCATAATATCGTTAAAAAACAAAGAATTCTTTATCGGCATAATTGTAAACATATTATAGTGATATATTTATACGTTACTCTATTATAAGATAAAAAAATCTAAATCCTCATACTCTAAGGTACATAATAGAAATAAAATACTTTTTTATCGATCCCTAGTAGAAATTAAACTTTTGTTACATGATAAAATGATGAGACAATTATTGTTATATTGTAACACTTGATATTTTATAGACAAGTAATACTCTCATCTCTAGCAATAATTGACAACAATGCATAGTGATGTGAACAATCTAGATTTGAATAGCTTTCTAGCCTATAGAATTCATAAATAAAGAGTAAAAACAATCCTATCACTCCCAAGTGTGAACTCCAACGATTTTTTTTTTTTTTTTGGCAACAAAATCATGGTGCGTGTGGAATATAAATCTTTCTTTGGTCAAAAAAGTACTTTAGACACTGAAAATTTTCAATTTTCTAAATTTAACTGAAAAAGGTAAAGCACCTAAAAATAAAAATAAAAATAAAAAGAATCTATGACATATTATAACTAGCCCTATTTCTCTGTTTGGCGTGCAAGGAGTATTGAGATCGATGTGACAATATTTAAAAAAAAAAAAAAAAAGAGAAAGATGGGGGCAGCTAGAAATTTATAGCTTTGATTAAAAAGCAACAATAACATGATTAATAATCCCTTAAGGTCACTGGGTGCATGTATTGATCTTTATAAGGGGATCACATATGTTGATTGGATTTGACAATAATTAGATTATTCAACATATTTATTTCACATTTGATATATTTCAAATCCTAATTAAACCACCCAATTTAATGATAACGATATATAAAATATCGTAATTATTAAGCACCGATTAGTTAAGTATATGTTTACAAATCATCTTGACGTCATGATTGCATAAATTATTTCACAATCTTTCAAATATAATTAATTGAAGCCCACAAGAAATTAAAAGAATTTAAACAACTTTACTTTCTTACTCGTATCAGCCTCTCTTTTGGACCTACAAGCTATCATGCACTTGTCATTTTCAATGTAACCCACGATCATAAAGCAAAACGCGAAAAAAATAAATAAATAAATAAACGATTATAATATTTATGGTAGTAAATGTATACACATACATACATATATATATATATATATATATACGAGTTCTATATTAATATTTCTTAGCATAAATGATGAAAGAAATTTTGTTTTTTTTTTTTTCAAATGAAAACACAAGTAAGCTTGAGTCCCAGAAAAGAAAAAAGAAGAAAAGCAAGAAAGCAGCTTAATGGTCATTATTAAAGTATGGTAAACTAATGTCTTTAGAAACCACTAAATACTTAATTTTTCTTTCGTTATCATCATCAACATTTATTCATATAGCTTCAAAGAGTAAAAATCTAATATATAAATGATTATAAATATAATTCAACGGTAATTTTTTATTTTATTTTATTTTATTTTTTGTAGAATATAGAGTACAAAATCCCTACTACAAAAGCTACACGCGTGTATATTATAGGAATCGTTGGCCAAAGAGTACAATAATATACCTATTTTTCTGAAAAAGAAGAAAGAGAGAGAATTCTAATAACTTTTGTGGCGGTCTTCAACGGTAATCAACCACTATAACGGAAGTAATTAAAGTTGGAGAGATAAAAGAAGAAGCTACCAAGCATACTTTTTACCTTTTCTTGACCAGTTTCTTCTTCTTAATAAAAATGGTAACGCGGTATGAATATATGTAAAAGAGTATAATTGCAAAACAACCTGAAAAGTTTCTTCTAACTTAGAAGAAATAAATTAAAAAACAAAAATATGTCCCAACCAATGAAACATAGGATTCTATCTAAAAATAGAACTACTAGCTTGCTCTAGACGGTTCAATTAGTAAATTCCGTACGTGTAATGAAAAATCTTAGTCAAAAGGCTGCAAAAATGTTTTTGTATGGCCATAGACGAGTATTTTTTTTTTGGATCTTTTTTTGTTTTTTTGATCTTTGAGAAAGTAATTAAAGACAACGATAAAAAGAGGAAAAAGAAAGAAAGAACACAAAATATTATATTGGTAATTATAACTTTTTAATTCAAAGGAAGGCCAAGAAAAAGGAAGATGCAGGATATTTATATTCTTAGCCTTAGGGAACAATGCAATTATTTGGTCTAAATGTTTGAACACCTTTATAATTATCTGTAAGTTATTTGCTAGAGTATATATATATATATATATATATATATATTTTGTCCTGTTACCCAAACTTAGATATTAAAACTCCATTATAATGAACGAATTGGCCAATGAACAAGTGTAATTCTTTTAGATAATATTGCCACTTAGGTTCTGTTAATTAAATTTGACTATACATATATCCTCATCAAAGAAAATAAGAAACTACCTAATTTCACAAAAGAATAACCAAAATCTAAATATTCTTAATTTACCTCAAATCTTTTACTTTTAATAATCGCAATCCATGTTGAAAACGCCATAAAGAATATGATACGTCTAGGGCAACATTGACATTACCCTAAGTGCGTATGCATAATGTTATATATCCTTAATCGTGAGAGAGAGAGAGAGAGAGAGTTCTACTGAAATCGAACCTGCAACATCTTGTTGACATTGCTAGCACCAAAGACCTTATGCACACTGGCAAACTTCTGGGGTTCATCAGCTGGAAAATAGGGCGCAAACACGCAATCCTGCGCGCATCGGCGCCTCAGAAGCTTGCACGCTGCGCATGGCGATATCGCCCCTTGTTTTCTACCACCAGTACTCTCCTTCATTCTCCAACTATATGTCCTATATTTAGTTCAAAAAAAAAAAAAAACACTTATTAAACACGGATATATTCATACATGTACAAGCTTAACAATAATGATGGAAAAATAAATATGCGTGATAAAAAAATAGAAAAATATAGTATAGTTATAGAAAAGGGAAATCATTATAATTGATATTAATCAAGTTGAGAGAGATGGGTTAATATTAATTACTTCGGCTTGATTAGAAAATAAGCTGCAGATGAGAGAGGTGGCTAGGTTGCTAGGTGGTGGTGGTGGTGGTGTGAAGAATGGACAATTGACAAACAAAAATATATTTAAAAAAAAAAAAGGAAAAAAACAAGAAGAAAAGAAGTTGGAAAAGAAAGGAAGTTGAAAAAGAAGAAGAGGGGGGGGCTTGAGAGGAAGTGTTGTGAACGTTTTATAGAGAAGCAAGTGGGAGCATATCTTGCCATGGGTCCCACCAAAGAAGAGCACCTAGATTTTGCTCGACAAATCAGTCGTTTTTTATAAGATCTTTTGGCCCCACTTCCATATTTTACATTGTCTCGCCACTTTTTTTTTACTTTCTTTTCTTTTTTTTCTTTTTGTTGTTAAAACACTTTTTTTTTTTTTTTTACTTTCTTTAATTAAGCACCATATCACCATGCATATTTCCTTTTGTTATTAATCACTAGGATCTTTATACGAAATTTATGTTTTTTAATCATTTCATTTGATTAGAATCACATTAAAAGAAATATTACAGAATAAATAGTTTCTAACATTTAGAAAACAGAATTCTATCCATATATTATGAATTTTCGTACCCTAAAAACTAAGTTTGTCACAACTAATTTGTGGTTCTTTATACTTCACATTCTCCATTTAATTAGTAATAACTAGGATTCCACAAGCTTCTCAATGATCAACGATATTTATGTTAATAAATTATGCTTAAATTCCTTCCCTGCCTTCAAATTCAATTACTGGAACATGCGGGATCGTTATCATGCTGACTAATGAATGGCCGGGGTAGAATACCGGAGAGTAATAAAAATAAAAAATAAAATATGGTGAAGGACATACTGATACTATATTTAAAATTTTCAATTAAGAAATTAATTAAGAAGTAAGGTCTAGAAATTAATTAAGAAAGAAGAAACAAACTAACAAGAAAGCATGGTTGACTAAGCGTTCTGTACATGTTAGGTTCATTGATCAATTTGTTAGTCAAGGTAATAAACGTATTTGGAATAAAATCCATACATCATTCAATAAATAATTTACTATTGTAGATAAGTATACTATGTCAGTTTTTGGACCATTGAATTCCTAATCTATATATATGTACCCAAAAAAAAAAAAAAAGGAAAAGACTAAGGAAAGACCGAGGTAGCTAGCTACCTAGCCACTTAGCTCTAGATCTCCATATAGATATGCTTTCTTCAGAATTAATTTCATTAATTTCTTAATAAAAAATCTCTACATAGGCCTGTTATTTTCCCATGATATTTAGCTAATTAAAAGAAATACAACTTTGCTTTGAGTATACCTTCGATCAGTTTTATGATCAGAGTTTGATTTTACTTAACAATTATTTAGAGTTAGAGGCCAATTGGGTTTTAACTAAAGGATTTTTAATGAGAGGTGGATTTGGAGTTACTAGAAAGATACTAGTTTAGGCTTTTGCCTTTGGGATCAACTCCAAATCTAGTTTTATTTTTGCTTTTTTTATCTAGAAACCTGCAAGTGTGTTTGATTTTCTTTGCACCTTTGTACGTTTTGGTTATTTTCTGTGAATTTCATTTTTTTTATCATGTTCTTGAATGTTTTTCTTCTATTTCAATTAAAATAAAAAGATAATTAAATGATGAGGATGTTAAAAAGATACCGACTTAGTCACCTACTTATGCTCATTACGATAATTTATTATTATTATCATTATCATTATTATTATTATTTTAAAAGAAGTTATAGTTAGAGGCCGGCCGGCGTACTTTGCATGTTAGGGTTTTAAGAGATTGCATGCAACAAATAAAATATACATATTGTAAACATATTCAATAACACATATCATCTTCTTATAAAAAGCATATAAATAGATATATAGATATATATATATATATATATGAGTATGTGCTCGTTTATATATGTAAATCAATTTTAAAGTCAAGAAATTAAAGAGAGCGATGCGTTTCGTGCAGCAGACAAATAATCAGCAGCTTATTCAATGTTATCTCTAACGTTTAAAAATATGGACCATGATACGACTTATAAAAAAGTAAAGTACTACCCAATAGACAATTTGTACAGACATATATACACGTAAGGAAGAGAGAGAGAGTAACAGCTTAGGGTTAAAATCAGAATTATATGATGGGAATCTTTATATATATATATATATATGTATATGTATGTGTATGTGTATGCGTGTATGTGTATGTGTTTACATGTTTAATAATGTATCTTTTTTCATTTTTCATTTTTCTTTTTCCTTTTACAACAAGCGATTATAAGATAAGATGTGGAAGTATTAATTAATAATCTGCTTTAACTTGATTCTTAAGCTATATTATATCAGTACGTTGATTCTGTTGATATTCTACCATTATTTTAATATGCTATTCATATATTTCTTAGTGACCCAATATTGTAAGATCTTGCCAGGAGCTTTACATACATATATTAGACACAGATTTTTATAGTGGTGAAATAGAAAGCTATTTGAACTTATATACAGGACACTAAATTCCAAGCGACAAGATATGAGTGACAGGATGGGAATCAAGTTTACAAATGCAACACACGAAGTAACACTCTGATTTGTGGAAAATTTTTTAGAAAAAGATTATATTAATTATGGCCTTGGTGATCTCATCAATATATATATATATATATGGACTACAATAATTATGTCTTTTGAAGCTGGCAAGTAACATCAAAGGCTATTTAACTTGTTCCACCACCACCGTGTGCTACAATCTTAAAAGCGATTTTAGGCGATTAATTTTTTAATTCATAAATGACAAGAGAGCAACTAGTATCCGGAGAGATCAAAACATCCTAATTAATTAAGTTCGCTTTTAATAGCACTCCCTCCTCTACCAAAGCTCTCATCTCGATATAATAAATAAATAAATAGAAGGATTACAAAATGTCAAGAAAGAAAGAAAACGAAACACAGCCAAGAAGGACATAATTATTATAGCCACCAGAAAACGAGACATGAATTGCAAAAACCCACAAGATCAAGTAGAGATTGATGTCACAAAGTAGCAATGAAAGTCCAAAAAACAGTGTCTAAAACATACATTTCCTTAAAAATCTTGCCAAGTAAAATTCAGTGAAAAATCCCAAACAAAGAAAAAAGAATGTATACGCTTGACTTGTAATACGAGACATATCAAAGCCGAGTCATAAAACAATGTACATAAAAAAAAAAAAAAAAAAAAAAAAGACCATGCCTATCAATATCCCTACTTCGGAAACTGATTGTACGGAAGAGGAGAAATATCATTATTAATACCAAAGACGGGATGAAATCCGAAGTCGTAGACTAACAAAGAAGACTTTAATAAGATCTACACCTCTAGAAAAAGCTGATTCAGCAACTGAATTACCTTTCCTAAAAATATGAGAGACGACAACATTGTTAGTTTTTCCCCAATAAACAGCTCTACACCACCTGCTATTCGTTACTCATGTGGTTATAATTAGTCATAAGCAAAAGCTTATAACTAATAAGATTCTGATTCAATTGTATATTGCCTAGAATTTTTATTATAATTAATTAATATATTGATAATCATGTAGCTAATGATATACATTTTTTAATTGGGGGGCTAAAGGAGCTTAGTGCAAATCTAAGAACGAGCCCACCACGGATAAGCTTGTTTATTGTTTGCATTCACCTAAGATTAAGAGCAATAATTATGATTACTTCAGATCACTACTTGTGTTTAGAAATTTGTTTTGCCAACTTAGCTTGCACGTGTAGATGGAGATATATTGAGAATATACATGTTTTTATATATATGAGTGTGTGTGTATATAAATATATATATATATATATATATATATATATTGACAAGCATGACAACACAAGATCAAGAGGATCTACGGTGCAAAACTGACATGTGGGCAACTTTCATTGGATTTTTAACAATTGGGATACTTTCACTTTGATAAATAAAAACAATTATTTGTACTAGCTAGTCATATCCCGCATTATCTTATAATACAAAATATCTCTCTCTCTCTCTCTCCAAAATCTAAATATTCTTACATATTGAGTGTTATATCAATTAAAGCGTTACAATATAATTAATTAATAATTAATAATCTAAGCTCATATAGCTAATACGTACAGTGGGAACAAACAATCCCTCCCCCCCCCCCCCCCCGGCCCAAAAAAAATAAAAAATATTGTTACACATTGAGTTATATCATTATAAACGTTACATTTTAATTAATTAATAATTAATCTAAGCTCATGTAGCTAATACGTACGGTGGGTACAAACAATCTCTCTCTCTCTCCAAAATCTAAAATATTATCACATATATAGTTTTATATCAATATAGACGTTACAATTTAATAAAATAATAATTAATCTAAGCTCGTATAGCTAATACGTACGGTGCGTACAAACTAGTACAAAAAATAAATCCATTTGGGCAGCAAATAGGAAATGCTATCTACTCTCTTTTGATTTTAATTAATTAAGCAACTTCTAAGAAATTATAAACCTTTTGACATATACACATAAATATATATATATATATATATGTAATAATCTAGAATAGGTTCCATCCAAGTTTCATAATTTTCTTGATCAGCTTTAACCACTTAAATATCTCCAATGGTATATACTTTCAGGAGGATGATCATAAATTTTTTAGTACCATATAAAATTGACTTTGGAAAATTTCTATTTTGTCGGTGGGTTTTTTTTTTTCCTCTAGGGAAAGTATAATTATTTTATATATATATGGTCACAAAGTTTCTTAAGGATTACGTAGCTGGCCGTTTGTGGGTGTTAGGCCAATAATGATGGTTTAATTAACAAAAAACTACATAGAAGTTCAACTCAAAGCCAATATATTTATATCAATGATTCATAACAGATTGGAAGTATTTTGGTTCATGATTTTTTTGGGATCCAGGTGAAAGATATATACCTACTAAAAAACAATTTTCCAGGTAGTATCTTTTTCTATTTTTTATGTTTTATTTGCTATTATTTTTATATATATTGGTAATTTGTTGATGTGACTATTTCTGATATTTTTTAAACATGTTTCGCAGAAAAAATCTTGGATTATTGGAAGATCACATTGGGATACAGCGAGAAAATCAATGATAAAAAAAATAAATAAATTACTTGCTTAGCTTGGCCTAGTTACGTACAACTTAACGTAACGTTGACGTGGAATATTTATCTCGAATGCAAACTTAATTAAGCCTGGATTTTGAGTTAATTAGGGACATAATATACTTTCACCCGAATAATAATTCGTGACAAGCTTTGTAGGAGTCATGAATCTTCTTCTTCTTCTTCATCACTCAAAGAAGTTGAATGGCTACAAATGTGGATTGTGGAGCTTGCATTATCTTCGCAAATTTCATGAGCAAAGTATAAGTGTAGTATTAAATATGATCTTTCTGAACTAGGATGGACATGTCAATTTCTTAGCTAAATCAAGCTGCACATTCTATTAGATCTTCTTTAGCTAGCTTTCAGATATAAATTCTACCCAGAGGTAAAGTTACACATGACCGAATGGGGACTTACACTTATAGTACTTGTGAACTTTACTTTCTAACAATTTTAGTTTTAATAACTCTATATATTTTTTTTCATTTTGTCCCACTAAAAATTAATTTTCCCTATGTAAATAGCCTAAATATTTTATCTTTCTGTGTACATCCCCATTAAAATAATAGGTTGATTTAATTACTGGTTCTACCCATTTAACATGATATTAGAGTTAGATTCTATAGATAAATATAGGTTTGGACCCTGATCCATTTGTATAACCCGTTACTGGTGTGAAGGAGGTTATACGATTTTGCATTTGTCACACATCGTTAAATTATGAGATTATTATGGAGTTTATATGTATATTAATAACCGCCTTTCTTTTGTTAATTAGCTTTTTGGAAATGAATTCTATGCCAACCTAATTAACTAGCCTTACGTGTTCTTGACTTGCTAGGACAGAATACGACTGGGAGATATCAAAAGGGTTTAATTGCTATAATGTGCTAATATTTTAGTCAGACCAATAAATTCAAATAATAATATATATCAAGAAAATTTTCTATTAAAGGGCAGAGACTTTGGTATTTGGCTAAGTTTCTTTATTATCCAAAAAAAGAAAAAATATTAAATCTTTCGGGGAAGATCCTCTAATGAAAGTGAAGAAAAAGGAAAAAGGACGCGTAGCAAAGTTTGACTAACCAAGTACCACACAAGACAAGATGAAATATATAAAATGATATATAATTATCGGGCATTTGTAATTTTCCGTCAATTAAAAACTAAAAATAATTAGTTGACTTAATTATTTTTATTTAAAATCTTATCACATAATACTATTTAGATATTGGTATAAAGAACAAATATTACTAAAAACTGTTACACTGAAATCATCTGAATGATATAATATACCAAAAAAAAAATTACATAAAATGTATAGAGAGAGTGTTGGATAAAAACTCTTCCCTATATAAAAATATTAAGGAAGCACAAAAAAATAAGCATAATCTAAAGCACATTTGTTGGTCTGTCAATTGTGGCAAAGTCGTGTGTTATTGTGTATCTTCCATTTAGGGAGGTGGCATCCATAACATGTATGGTCCTGAAATTTTAACATGAGTAATATACTTTAGACTTTAATTGGTCTTGGTCTATGCGTAGTTAATACTCATTGCACAATATTCTAGGTTTAATTAGGCTCCGGTTCAACACCACCAAATGAATAGAGGGAAAGAAATGTGAAAAATACCGTCACTATTTATTTCACTTTTCCATTATTATACACGGATTAACACTGTAATAGCTCGGATTTAAATTATAATTCTTTACATTCAAAATGTGAAAGTGTTTTCTTGTATAGATTACGTACCCTAAAGGAATTAAAATAAAAAAGCGCTACACAATGACCTATAACATTTAAAGCATTATTAGGTTGAATCCATTCCCCGACCCTTTATCACATCAGGTATAACTGCAGGCAATATGGAAGTCTCAATCCACCGAAAGGTCGTTGAATATATATATATATATATATATATATATATAATCTCCTCTACCCTTGAGTTGTGACAGATGCATTTTACATGGACCAAAATTGGTCTTGTATGATTCTAATTATGATGTGTACTCGAGTCATTGGAGACGATGGAAATGATATATATATATATATATATATATATATGGAAGTATGTCTCACTCTCTCTCTCTCCAAGGCAGGCATCTTTCTCTACGAATTCCACTTTAATATTTCTCTCATATTTTCCTAGTGTGAACGCATAATTTATCAACGAGCAATTCTTAAAACTATATATACACCCACAGGGTAGATGGGATGGTAAAGGGGTGGAAAGTTTTTAATAGGTATCTCTTATTTCTCCATTATTCTCACTGTTTTTTCTTAGGCTCCACTCCTGTTTTGACTGTTGAAGCTTAGATTGGTAATGGTATGATAGGTATCGGGTAGATGACTGAGATAAACTAATTAAAATGACATGTCTCTACCATACCTAGGGAAGTACTTCTACTTGTGGGACTTAAAATCCTAAAAATGATGGCACCACCTCCAAATCCTTTATATTTACAAAAAAAAAAAAAAAATCTTAAAACTATATATATATATATATATATATATGTATATAAGGAAAGGAGATATAAATTGTAGGAGAAGTGTCAATGTCATGAACTTTTTGTTACTAGAGAATTGCTTCATGTGAGGGTACAGAAGGCTTGACACAACTTAATACTAATAAAGCTATACCAAAGTAGTGATGATCTGATCATTTGCAGAGAGGTAAATATTGTCGTTTTAGGTGGAAATTAATTAAGATCTGATTATGTGTTGTAATATTCGTCTGTCATGAGCCTGGATCTGTTTGGCAAAATAAAAAAAATAAAAAATAAAAAATAAAAAGAGATCCCTCTGTCAAACTCAGCTGACATAATTTTGGACTCAAGTATATCATCTTCAATAACTCAAAAGATCTCATGTGAATGTTTGTCATTTTTAGCTTTGCTATAGTTTTTCTCTAAAAATGTATTCTTTTGAACAATATTAATTGATCACACTTTATATATGTATATAAAAGGTCTTACATCCAATGAGCAGATATATACAACAGTATAGCTTTTTACATATAAATTTATAACAACTAGTTAATAAATAATAACTATTTAGAATGTTGTATATGATAATATTTAGATTTTACTATAAAGGATAAGTGATATTAAAAAATATTATATTAAAATCACTTGTTTGTTGTAATATTTCACCATAAAAGTTAATTATAAGAACCAATTTCCAAAGGCCTTGGATATCAGTCCATCCTAATATAAAATGTATATATGTACATATGATCGTGTGGAACTCGTTTGTAAGGGTCCAAATGTCGTATATGCAAGATGTGAGTCATTAAACTTTCGTCCAACCATATAGTACGCTAAAAGTCATGACCAATAAGTCACCCATATAGTAAATTTGATTTATTACTTATAATAATTAGATTCTTATTAACGGGGCATTATTAACCAAACAAAGCCTAGCTAGCTATTAATTAATTGACCTCATTGTTGATATGCTAGTTCCTTGTCTGAGAGACGCGTTTCTCTTTTGAATATATAACCAAAATCTATTGGACAAAAGAGCTTGAAAATCAAAATTTTTGCTATCAATTAATCTTATCTTTTCTTGTGGGACAAGTTGTCTATGGTTACATCTGTCACTATCCGTGAAGTTTCAATTAGTTTTAAAACAAATGACTTGAAGATACATGGAGCCCTGTATTTAAATTTGAGAAACTTTTTTTTATAGTAGGGCACAAGAAAGTGCCTTGGTTATCGATGTTGTATTTTCTATCACTATTACGATATTCCGCATTCCAATCCAACATAAATATACTCAGTATTTGATTTCTTCAATAAGATAATAAGACAAAGACATAATAATTATAAACAATCCATAATTTATATATTTTTTTTAGCGCTTTACTTTTTCGTGAATTCAATTATTCAAAAAAGAATTTGCACTAAAGAAAGATATTTTTTAGTATTTTTTGCAATCGAAATAGTGGAATATATGTATGTACGTAAAAATGTTTAGATAATAAGTAAAAAGACTCTTATATTTATTAGATATATATGTGTAGATATAAAACGGTATTATCAAGCTTTATAAAAATTTACATATTTTTCATTTGAGTATGATTTTGTGTTTCATATTACATAATATCGGTAGTGATACTCTATTACAGAGGGATTACATAAATTAAAATTCTTCTACACTCATATATGTCACATATATTTCGTGCCTGTGAAGGCAAATTTTGAGTAATTTATACAATGCAATATTGACTACTATTTTTGGCACCAGAGAGCTGAGCTTTACACCTATGAGTAGGGGGTTGGGAATTTCAATGGTTTTAACCATTTTCAGTCCCAATCAACTTCGTTTTTTTTCTTTTAATTATGACTAATTTGACTTCTGTCAGTGGTGAGAAAAACCAACCCATTTTTTTCTCAGTGGTGAAGCGAAATGCGTTAAACTTCTGCAATTATTAGTGGGAAATCCCATATTTGAGCACTAAATGACACTTTACAATTTACATTATATTATGTATGAAACCAAACGTAGAATATATAGGAAAAAGGTACTAATTAATCTCATCATTTTCTCACATGGAATCCTAGCAACTTATCTTAAGAAAATTGTCGTAAACCACACCACAATTTCAACATCACTACAAGCAATAATTGAGTACTTGAAAGGGTTAAGAAGCCAGGTTTGTGGTGGAGAAGCAAATGACTTTATTGTCATTTCAAAACCAAAAGGTGACTCATATGCCCATGCACAATTGGTTGCCCCTTTTATCATGAAAAGTTATGTGCTACTTCAAAATTAGGTACCTTATACCTACTAGTGCTATGATAACGAAGAAGTATCGGTGATGTTGAGTATATATCACTTATTAATAAAATATAAATCTCGTGATGTATGATCTACAAATGGAATCCACTTCGTATTAATAGTAGTATTTAATAAATGATGACTCGAGCATTTTTCTTTGCTAGACCATTTTCCCATGTTTTACTCCCTCCAGTTGATCACCTCATGGTATATCTTGTTTCGTTTTGTGTTATGAAAAGGTAGGGAATTCTTTACGAAAATACAAAGAAATGGAAGGAGGAATCTATTACAATTATTCTTGTTCTCTCAGCCCAAAAACTAGTGTCAAAGAAAGCCAATTCACACATATTTATGTGCCAGACGATCAATTAAACCATAGCAACTGGTGAGAAAAAAACAAAAAAGTTATGTTTTCTTTGTCGATATTTTTTTTTTTTTTTTTTAAGATTCCCATAGCGGAGAGTCTAAAAAAATTTAAAATAAATTAAAATAAAAAACTTGCATTTTCTGTTAGACCCAACAGGCAACAGCCCCGTATAAGCTTTAAACGACATCAATGAAATATACGACAATGACCAAGAATACGACATTAAATGCCAAACGACAACAACCACAAAAAAAAAAAAACACATCTACCACGAAAACGAAATTAACAAGTGAACGACATTGAAATTCACAAACGACATCAAACTTAAACGACAAAAATTTTCAAAACGACAATCACCTAAGAATCCCAGAACTCAACAACCCTGTGATTCCTATCTAGTTATCCAACACTTGCATAAAAAAAAAAAAAAAAAAAATCTTAAAAAAAAAAAAAAAACTATTATTGAACCAACCAACAGAATCTCTAACAACCCAATTCATGCCCTTCCATTTGTGACTTTGTCCACTATAAACCAAGCAAATTATATATCATAAAAAAAAAAATTATTTTTTGATAAAATATATCATCAATTTTTATTGCAACTGAACAAAAACAAATTTAATCTCCATCATATTCATACAACGAGCGAAAAATAACACACAAAAAAAAAAGAAAAAGAAAATAATCCTCCATAATTATATACAAACATGAACTCCAATCGACAAATTATTATTACTATTCAAAAAAAAAAAAAAAGGAAAAAAGGTCAAGTTTCGGAGGTGATTCGAAGGGCCTTGGTCTTGAACCTGTAGCGAGGAGCCCTGGGGATGACCTGACTGGGTCCGAAGTGGAATTGACCGGGGCTGTCGGTCATCGGAGGGCCGTCGTCGTAGACGTACCCGAGCAGTCGGCCGCAGTGGTCGCACTTGATCTTGGTCCTCTTCCTCTGGATTCCCCAGTAGTTCACCGTCTCGAAGAAGGGCCGGATCTTGTCTTCCTTCTCGTAGCGGAACTTCGCCGCCTCTCCCACGGCGGCGAACGACAACGTACCCTTGTTGCCGGCCTCGAAGTAGAACTCCGGCGGGTACAGATTCGCCGTCCGGAGGCCCAGGTCGGTCCCACACTCCCCGCATCTGTAGATCGAAGCCATTCGGTTTGATTACTTTTTTCCGATTGATTGATTGATTGATTTATTGGGATTTTGGAGGGTTTTGAAGGAGAGATTTTTTATTTTTATTTTTTATTTTTATTTTCTTTTTTGTGGAGGAAAATTTTCAAAACCGCGTTGGCTTAGCTCACGCGTTAGCTGACGATATAAATTGCGAAATTAATCTAGGAGCCAGGCATGTATCGGCAAAACGGCAGTCAACTGTAAAACGACATTAATTTGAATAAACGACAATGGAGAGGAAAACGACGCAGATGTTAAACCACAGCGAACTAAAGAAGACAACTGCTATGAAAACGACAATGATATCTCAAAAACGACATGTTCGAGTTAAGTGATACAGCATTTACATTAGACGATATAAACCTCCGAATCATAATCACCAAGAACGATTACAACGGTTAAAACGACAGTGGACTGATTAAAACAAGAGCTTCTAAGTAAACATCACAATATATGATAGAGTGAAGAAACGACATCAAGTGTATAAACGACAAAAACTCGACAATGAACAGATTATATTAGTCAAACCATATCGATAATAACCTTTACAATATTTGTTTTGGGCAAACATTTGGATCACAATTTATAATTAATTTTTTTATCTATTTTGAAAAGTCATATTAGTTTTACTGTTCATATAATTTTATAACTCAACCTTTAAAAGTTCATAACTTTGCATATATAAGTCTAAATAAGATAATTTTTTTTAAAAATTACATAGAATTTCGAGACGGACAAAACAAGATTCATATTGATATTTTTTTTTTCCAATACATTTCAAGTTTTTTTACTTTTTAACTCCAACAATTCAAATGCCTCACAAGTGCACAATTCAATTCAAACCTAAATACTACAATCTAAATTTTAGCATAAACGCATGCTAGTATATTGAAACTTTGACTCCAAAAAAAAAAATGTTTGAATTCTAATCTATGGTTCGTTCATGATACCAGACCTACCAAATTACCCATGCAATTTGTCGAGCATGAAATTTTTTTTCTTTTTTTCTTTTTAGTAAATGATGGTGACAGTTATCAATAGCATTACTAAATATTTGACTTAAAAAAAATATGTTTGAATTCCAATCTATAGGTTAGTTCATAATACCAGCCCTACAAAATTAGCCAGGCAACTTGTCGGGCATGAATTTTTTTATGATGGCGATAAGTATCAGGAGATGCATTAATGAATCTTTGATTTAAAAAAAATTTACGTTTAAATTCCAATCTATTGGTTCATTCATGATACCGTACCTACCAAATTAGCTAAGCCAATTGTCGAGCATGAATTTTTTTTTTTTTAAGTAAATGATGGTGACATGTATCAGTAGCTGTATTAAATTATTCAGTATGATTCACACTCCCTTAAATTTTCAAGCTTCTTAATATCATTAAGTTTCCTTAGACACTAACTTAAGACATATGATGATCTTAATCTAGTACTTATCTTGAGGAGTATTGTTAGGGACTCTAAATACTCTGATCCTAATTCACGTGATAGCGAAAAATCATGATCATCTTTCTACTTGTGAATACAATATTTTAGTTTTAACTAATATATGTATATATATGTATATGATAATTTATAATAAATAAATTGATTTATTAAAAAATTAGTATTAGAAATGATGTCTCGAGTATTACTTTATCTTAAGCATTGTACTTGTTTTAACTAATATGAAATCATTAATCATCAATTAATAAACAAAACAAAGATCGATGTATTATGTCCTTAATCAGGGTCCGTTTTTGGGGGACTTTTGAATACACAGTTTTGAGGGTTGGGTTGGATATATGTGTATAGAGGAGGACTTTTGGAAATAAACTATGATATAAAAAATAATGTAAAATTTTGAAATGCATTAAAAAAAATTTACAAAATGGATATTATTTTGTTTGTCTTGTCATTATGAGTATTTTGATCCAATAATTATCTTATTTTGATTTGAAATAAGAAAGTTGGTACTTTTAATATTTGAGTTTTTTAAAATAAAAGAGAAAGAAAATGAGATATTGAATTAGGAGGTTTGGATCAGAAGGTAAAATACTGTTTGGAAAAGTTCCTCCAAACAGGACCTTACTAGTGGGTATATTTTACATTATACGTATATATCTTATCTAATCTAAGTAAACATATGTAAAAGTGTCAATAGCTGCTTCTTAGTCCGTTTGCCCTGTCCCCCCAACCAACAAATATGACCCTATGTGTACATATTTTCTTTATTATCTTTGTAACTTACGTTGGAGAGATATAGAGAGAGATGAGAGAGAGAGACAAGCAAGGGAAAGCAGAAGGAAAAAACAAAAAAAGGAATAAGAATATGAAGCAGCTATTGACATTTGGTGACACGAATGTCGTGCAAGGGTACGTGTATTAGCAGCTCAAAAATCACGTACGAGTGAATTTTGATGCGAAAATGTCGAGAAAATAATTGATGTTTGGTGACACGAATGTCGTGCGTGGCTTGTGGTGCCAAAACTTTATGAAAACAGTTACTTGTTTCTACGGCATGAAAATCGCGTGCGAATTTTGGCACTAAAACATTGCAGAATTTTTTTTTTTTTTTGAGGTTTGGTAACGTGAGTGTCGTGCACTGCTTGTGGTGCTAAAACAACTTTTTTTTTTTTTTTTTCTCTTTGATAAAGAGAAACCATGATCAAAATAAATTGATGAATTATTTGAGAAATATAGTCTAATGAAATTGCTATCTATAAAATTAATTAGAAAGATCATTAAAAAAAATTGATGTTTAAATAGGGTCATATTTGTGGAAAAAAAAAGGGGCAAATTTAAAAAAATGTTGTCTTATATGTTAGAATCTTTAAAAAGAAAACATAAAAAAGCACGAAAGGGCAAAAACAAGAAAAAAAAAAGTTTAGAAAGAAAGAGAGAGAGAGAGAGAGGGTAGCCATAAAAACAAAATCAAGGGAAGGCAAAAGGCAAAAAAATAGGGAAAAAAAAAAGAATAAACATGAAACTATAACTGGTAATTTGGGTCACAATATGATAACACAACACGAACTCGACACGAAAAAATACGGTTAGGGTTGGGAAAAAAAGAGTGCGGATTGTTTTGGGTCTAACCCACATGACACGCTAGAAAAATGAGTTGGGTTCATGTCAATTGATGGACACGAAATCAACATGCAACAATCCATTCAAAATTTTGTACAATTTATGTTAATTTGGTGGTGGTTTTTTTGATCAACTAATTATGGGTTTATATATTTTGTGTTTTGAATTGACCTTTTGTGATGAACTAATTATGAATTTATATGTTATGTTTTTAGCAAGGAAAAGCAGCAAGCAAAAATAAATAAATAAACTGAAAAAAAAAAAGGAAAGAGAAGGAAAAAAGGGGATGAAAGTTCTGGTAAGCATGTCTGCAGAATAAGAAGTACTATTGACATTTTATATATGTTATTATTATTATTATTATTATTATTAGATTAGATGTTCAATTAGGTTAGAAGATATATTAGCTTAGATTAGATTAGCTTATTAAGCAAGTGTTTGGTCCCTCAGTTGCATTCAAATGCAATTTGTTTTTTTTTTTTTAAGTTTTAACTATTCACAGTTAACTATTATAATTTTGTAATTCAAACTTTAAAAATTGATAACTTTTCGTATATAAGTTCAAATGGGAATTTTTTAAAAAAAATTGCAAATGTTTTTTTTTTTTTTTTTAAGTTAACTATTCACAGTTAACTATTATAATTTTGTAACTCAAACTTTAAAAATCCATTTAAATAAGATGATTTAATTGCATAGAATTTCAAGACAAATAAAACAAGTTTCATATTAATATTTTTTTCCTAACACATTTCAAGTTTTTATTATAATTTTTAACTCCAACCATTCAAATTCGTACACCAAAGATGTAACAATTCAATTCAAATACGTGAAGGTCGAACTAACAAAATAGAATGGGATAAAAATCAGAGAACTAAAAGCTTCACTTTGTATTGACTAAACACATGCTAAAATGTTGTTTTCAAATATTTATCATCACTTTTTCCTTCTCTTTTTTCCTTCATGATTTGCTTACTTTTTTAAATCTTATATTTTTAAATTACGCCTTATTCAAATACTTGTTCTTTATGATTTATTATGTTTACATATTTTTTTCAATTATATTCGTACCTAAATATTCTTCTTAATTATCTATAACCATGTATAGAAAGCATAAAACTTTACTGTGCTTTGGACTAAAATGTTTGTATTTGCTTTTTAGTCCTTCAATTTTTTTTAATTTTGGCCCATTTTTTTTTTTTACAAATTAGTAGTTTTTTGTATTGGTCAATTTTTTTTTTCATTTTAGTCCTTTTATCTTTTTTTTTTTTGTAATTTTTCGTGCCTCTTTTTTTTTTTTAGGTCCTTTGTTTCTTTTTTTTTTATTTATTTATAAATTTTGTGGGGTTTTTTTAACTTGTTATTTTGAATTTTTTATATGTAGATAAAATTTTTCAAATACATCTAATATGAGCATAACACATGCTTTAAACTAGTATTTAAACATATTTGAACAAATTTATCACACACGTGCGTACTAGATAACACTTGTTAAAAATTGTATCTATACATATATAGAAAGCACAAAAAAAGTTACTGTGCTCCCTTTTTCAACCAAAACGGTTCGTTTTGGTTGAAACCTCCACTTTTTTATTTTTTAGTCCTTTGTTGTTGTTGTTGTCTTTTTTTTTTTTTTTTTTTTTTTTTTCTCTTTTCGACTTAATTTTTTTTTCATTTTAGTCCTTTCTTTGTATTGATTTATAATTTTTCAATTTAGTCCTTTTGTTTTTCTTCTTTTTATCACGCAACCCTTTTTTAATGTTTAAGTCCTTCTTTATTTGCACCAAAAAGAAAACTTTTTTTTTGTTTGGTCTTTTTTTTTTTGGGTCTATTTTTTAACTTATAATTTAATTTTCTTTTATCGAGATAAATTATATCAAATTCAGCACATGTTCTAAACTAGTGTGTGTTATATATATATATATATATATATATATATATATATCGTCCCAGAAAAGTTTGCTTATTTATTTATTTGTTTATTTTATGAGGAGCGAAGAAGCAAAGTAATGGTGGCACTTGTGTACTCAAACGAGATGGGTGGAATTGGTAGGGACATTGTATCATACTATTTAGTTTAGTAATTTAATATTCTTACCTATCAAAATAAATATAAATTAATAATTCATTAATTCCAGAAGCTGGTTGATTAATATTTTTCTTTAATTTTTTTTTTGTTGGGTTTGACTATCAAGTACACAGATCCATCGTTTGTAATTTTCCTTTTGTTTTTTTTTTTTCTATATTTTTTTTTCTTTGAATTCAGAGTATCAAACTTTACATCTAGTATTCAAAAAGGTCCAAAACCAGCCCGAAGCTTGCCTCCTTGGAAGGTAGTAGAGCTTTGAAATTTTATAATCAGACGTATCTCTTCGACTATGGTAGTTGGGTTATTGCCAAACCACGCTGCTTTAAATGTCATTCACCAAACCACACATGCTAAAATATTCTTCTATATATATATATATATGTATGTGAATTACACACATTAATATCGCATATCCAATCATCACAAAATATTACAAAGGTTTTCTCCGATTTACTCACTTTCCTTCTGAAAAATGGCTCCAACTTTCGACGACGGAAACTCTCTATTCGAATTCGTCGTCCGCGACGGATACGGCGTGAAAGGCCTCGTCGACGTAGGCATCTCGCAAGTGCCGAAGCGGTACGTGCAGCCGCCGAAGGAGCGCATAGAGAAGGGAAATGCCAAGCCTCTCAACGTTCCACCGGTCGACCTATCGAAATTGGACGGTCCTGATCATGACAAAGCGGCCGAGGAGATTGTCCGCGCTGCAGAGAATCTAGGGTTCTTCCAGGTCGTCAACCACGGCGTGCCGGTTGAGCTACTTGAGTCGCTTAAAGCGGCGGCGTTTCGGTTCTTTGAGCAGGAACCGGAGAAGAAGGCGATTTTCCGAAAAGGCGCTAGCCCTAGCCCTAATGTGAAGTATGGGACGAGCTTTGTGCCAGAGAAGGAGAAGGCCTTGGAGTGGAAGGACTACATCAGCATGGTTTATACTAGTGATGATGATGCTCTTAATTTTTGGCCCGAAATTTGCAAGTAATTCTTATAGATATCTACCTTTTTTTTTCAAGCCGAGTAATCTGTAGCTTTTAATTGACATTTTTTTTCCAGCCTATACACGTCATTTGTTTAAATTTTTTTTTTTAAATGAACTAAGAGAGGAAATAACTGATATCAAAGACTGTTAGCACGTTTAAAATAAGATTTAAAATATTCACCTCTAAAATAACTATAATTTTATGTATACTATGTCGCTCAAGTTAAGTACTATTGGGACAAGGATTTTCTAAATGTTTAGCATTTTTCTTTGAGCTCTTGATTTTGCGCATATGATAGTTATAATTTCAAGCATGTAACTAGTAAGTAGTAATCAGCGATGAAGTTAGAAATTTTGATAAGGAGGATTTATAGATACAATTTTTAATTTTTGGAAGAATAAAATGTTGTTTTTTAAATTTTTTAAGGGTGCTATTTGTAAATTTTAGTCCAATACAAATATAATTAAAATGACGATTAAGAAAAAGTCGAGGGGGACTTAAGTCCTCCCTTAGGCCTTAGTACCTACGTCCTTGCTAGTAATTAGTTTTGGCTTAAAAAAAGAGGGAAAGAAAAGAAAAAAAAAAAAAAAAAAAAAAGCAACTGGTCAGAAACGAGTTATAGGAAATTGGTCATGACAGTTTTTGTTCACCTTAGTAAATCAAATCCTCACTTAGTTCAAATATATTTGTATATGCATATGACTAATAGTGTACATATATTTTGCAACAAAATATTTGCAGGGAAGTGGCACTTGAGTACCTTAAGAAATCACTAGACATGGTGAAGAAACTACTGAAAGTTCTAATTTCCAACCTTAAACCTACGGTGGAGGACTCGGAAATCGAAGCCCTCATCGGTCTGAAAATGGTTAACATGAATTTCTACCCGACGTGCCCTAACCCCGACCTCACCGTCGGCGTGGGGCGCCACTCCGACATGGGCACCCTGACTATTTTACTACAAGATGGAATTGGGGGACTGTACGTGAAAGTTGAAGAAGACATGGATGCTCTAAAGAAAGGCGAGTGGGTGGAGATCCCTCCTGTCTCTGGTGCTTTAGTCATCAATATTGGTGACACGTTACAGGTTAATATTTAATTTAGTTGACCTTTCTAGTTTATTTCTTAATGCTCCTATTTCTCTGTCTTATTAGCAATAAGAAAATTATAGCTTCTATGTACGTCATATATAGTTGAAGATAGACTAATTAAGCATCCAAATATTAAAGTAACAGATAATTATAGCGCAGATTATTCTTTGATAGGATCTATATGAAATAAAATAAAACGAAATCTTTATTAGTAGGTAACCATCAGATTTTTGTCATGTTTTGTCAATTTTAAACGATTTTCAAATCAATTTTATTTAACATTAAAAAACAAGTAGCACGATAGAAAACTATTAGCTAAAAAGCTCTGAAGATAGAAGATTTTTCTGTCAATTCATATCTTTTCACATATATATATATATATATATATATAAATATAGTTAAGATATCAAGTAGGTAATCATATTGATCTGGTAAATATAATATAAAAGCAATCATGTATAATATTAATGAGATCATATATAATATTTTATGTCATACATGTTTTTTACACTAAGCTTCAATTAATATCACGTTATATATAAAATTATATTTAAATCAACTAAATATTACATGCACAAAAAAAGTTATATTTGTAGGATAGGTCCGACCTCTAAACATGATCAGCCTATCAGTCCTACAAGTTCTATAACTGGTGACATATATATACATATATATATTTTTTAATATCTGACATCTTTATAAATATAATCACTGATTGATTTTAGTATAATATTTTTAGTGATACTTGTTATTTTGCATCCATAATTATAAATAATGTCATATTATAGGATTTTAAATAGAGTATTACTAATTATCCGATCTATTTAATTGTCGAATTTGAGATATTTCTTATATACACTGGATTGATTGTCCTCTTTTATTTGCGATTGTGAGAATAGATACTGAGCAATGGAAGGTACAAAAGTGCTGAACACAGGGTGCGTACGACAACCACACAATCAAGAGTGTCGATCCCAATATTCACAATCCCAAAACCAACAGAGAAGATTGGGCCACTGCCTCAGGTGGTGAAGAGAGAGGGGGTGGCTCACTATAGGGAGGTTGTGTTTGGAGATTACATGAACAACTTCTTTGGAAATGCACACGATGGAAAGAAGTCTCTTGACTTTGCCAAAATATAGATCACTACTTGATCACTTTATATAATCTTTCTTATTATTATTATTATTATTATTATTATTATTATTATTATTTATGCAAAAAAAAAAAAAAAGGTCGTGTCTCTAATAAAGAGCTTGCTACTATATTACCTTAATGATCACTAGTAGTGCATCCTAAATTGGTGCCAATCCATCTCATAATGTTGTAGACTTTCCACCACTTT
This sequence comes from Ficus hispida, assembly GCA_025413025.1. NCBI lineage: Eukaryota > Viridiplantae > Streptophyta > Magnoliopsida > Rosales > Moraceae > Ficus > Ficus hispida. The sequence continues at coordinate 2,895,801 of CM046366.1, forward strand.
TGTCATGTCTTTTGTGACCTACTTCGACTGGTGGTATAATATACTTTGTTTGTTTGTTTGTGTTTCAAATATTGAGGTGTATTTATTGGTGAAGATAGATTATCTTATCTTATCTTATCCTTTTTTTTTTTTTTTGAAAGTTTTATCCTGTCTTATCTTAATATATGATAGAAGTTGCAAAAGATTTTGTTGCTCATGAAACGCTCGTTTTGGACTTAAAAAATTAAAAAATAAAAAATAAAAAAGAGAGAGAAAAAACATTGAGAGGTGTGAAATGGAGAAGATAGAATATATATATATATATATATATATATATATATATTAGTGCTCATTTCTTTCTCTGTTTTTGCCTTTTTGGTGCAAGTTCCGTTTGTATAATTGCTTTCTTTAATCAAAGGGATATGCCCGAACATGATTTTTTTAAAAAAAATTAATAAATATATAAAGTATTTTGCGAAATAAAGAAAATGATCATTTAAAAAAAAATGGGTCAATTAATTGTTGATTACTTGATAGTTGATAAATCACTTATTAACCAATATCAATATGTGTTTTTTATCTATTAATTATTGATTGATTATAATCAATAGATGAATCAATATTTTAATGATATTGTTCAATTTTTTATTTAAGAAAAAAATGATCACATTTTTTAAAAATAAGCGTTAAAAAACTCTCTAATTTCTTCTAAATGAAAAGTAACTGTGTTATGATAAGCTATGTACTCATGAATTATGAGAATTCATTCATAATGCGATGATCCCTGGCTTCCAAGACGGCCGGTGTTGTTCGAGCCTATAATTAGACCTTCCTCATCTAATCAGCTAGGATGTGTTGGAGACCTGATCGTATCCAATTTTTCTTGGGAATTGGCCTGTTGATTGTGAGGTTAAAAGTATTCAAGATTCCATTGGGTCATAGTGACTATATATATATATATATATATATATATGCTGAGAGATTATTTATTATTGCTAAGACCTTGACTAGTTCTTCAGAGAGAAGCTCCGCTTGTACATGGTGGAAGAAGCTTTTGGGGTCTGCCAATTCCTAGCAAAATCAAGATTTTTATGTGGCGTGCTTTTTTAAGGATATTCTTCCTCGTTTGGACAATTTACACAAGCGTGGGATTGAATGTGGGCTTCACTGTGGTCGGTGCAGGCTAGACTATTTGAGCCTGGATATCTGGTGGAATAGGCATTTGTTCAACTGTACTCGGTTGTGTGTGCCCAAAACTCCTGTCCAAACGCGCCGATCCTCTTCCTCGTGGTGTGGTCCTCCCTTGGGGCAAATTTAAACTCAATGTAGATTCGGCTGTTTCAAATTAGTACTGATGTTGGATTTATAGGCATTGGCGCGCTATCATTCGATACTCTCGATCGGTTGGTGTGGTGATAGGTCTTGCAGAGAGAAATATGGAAGGTGTCTTTTATCCCCTCATCTTGCTGAATGTCTCACATTGAGAGCAGGTCTGGAGATTGCTTCCTCTGGTGGTATCAATGTGGAAGTGGTACAATGATGCATGCAGTCAATGTTGTGACTGCAGTCTCTAATGCCACAGGTATGTGTGTGATGGGGAGCCTAACCTAGTTGTCCAAGACATTCGAGAGTTATCTTTACTTGTTCCCGATGTTCTGTGTCAACATATCTCTCGTAATGGGAACATGCAGGGTTGCCCATTTGTTGGGCCAACGTGCCCTGTCTGGCCATATTGCAGTTTTGAGGTACTCCTCATTTTGTTGCCTCTGTAATTTGGCTGATTTAGCCTTAATACAATGAAGTTTAAAAAAAAAAAAAAAAAAATCCCTACTTTTTAGGAAACCAGACTACTGAAGATACGTTAATTTCAATACGAGGAGGGTAAGAACAAACGTACTCTTTATAAGGCCACGACTTGCATTCATACCTTGGACTATAGATCCAATTACGATTTTATCCTAAGCTTTTCTGGACGATGCCTACTAAAAAGGGGAAAAAAAATTTTGAAATCGTTGTTCCAACTTGTAGTTGAGTATACGTAATTTCAAAACCATGCTTGTTTTGACACGAAAGCCAAGTCTCACAGTCGCTTTCAGTTTTATGTACATAACTCATATAAATGTTTCATATTATTGAAAAGGTTGATTAATTAATATTACCACTTCGTGATCGACACATATCTGTTGAAATATATTTCAAGGTCGTGAATTTATTAAACAATTATAATTTACACATTTATTCTTTAACTTAGTAATTTCCCTCTAGTTCTAAACTTAAAAATTAAAATTTCAACAGTAATATTTAGGGTCTGTTAGATGAATGAGTTGAGTTTGAAATGAGTTAAAGTTTTTATATTTGAGTTGAGTTGACTTTTTAAAAAGTAATTATAAACTTTGTTAACTTTTCAGAAAAAGACAAAAATTAAAATAAAAAAATTGAGTTGAGTTTGAGTTAAGTTGATTTATTAAACATAGGTTTAAATTGTGATACTTTCGCATATGGGTCATTAACTAAAAACTTAAAAATTAATTTTTCAACTGTAATATTAAAATTTTTTTTTTAATGTGTATCTTTACAAATCAGATCATTAAAAATTAACGAGACGCTTATAAAGTAGTTCGTACCAACATTACCAAGTAGGAAGCTCCTACAGTAAACGACCACTTTATTTATTGAGTCGTTTGAAGACAGCTTTTCCCTTTGATCTTTACCGCCTCGTCTAGAAACTCTCTCCCTCTTCCGTTGTGTGGTTCAACTAAAATTCAGACATGGACGAACACAAGCAAGCTTTTCTCAACGACTATGGCGACCTCTACGGCTACCCAAACTCACCCAAATCCATCGACCAAATCCGAGCCTCCGAGTTCAAACGATTAGATGGTCTCTTTCTCTTCTTTTTTCTTCCGATTTCGCTTTTCCTCGAAGTTAATTAATTCAGTTGTTTGCTTTTCCTCAATTTTTCCCTTTTAAAATTTTTTTTTTATTCGTATATATATCACTTGGAGATGAATCGAAGAAGTTTAGTTTTAGTTTCATTCTCGTTGTTCGTTAATTTTGTTTTTTTCTGGTCTTTTATTGTTTTTGTTCGGAAATGGCGGCTGCCTGTGTTAGGTCTTGTGTATTTGGATCATGCTGGAGCTACTTTGTACTCGGAATTGCAGATGGAAGCAATCTTTAAGGATCTCACCAACAATGTCTATGGAAATCCTCGTATCCTGTTTCATCCAATCTAGTTTTTTTGTCAATTACTTATTTCTGTCGATAATATATATGTGTGTGTGTGTGCGTGTGTATGATAATTGCATTCAACTTGTTTAATATAGTCTTTGTCCTAAGAATTGGTTCATGTTCATATTTAGTCAAGTTCCTTAATTGAAATATAGATAGCCAAAGTGATTCCAGCTCTGCCACTTGCGATAGAGTAAGGGAAGCCCGCCAACAGGTAACAATTGTCTACAAAATTTTGGCGTCAATTCTTTATATTTTCTGATTATTCTTAGTCTCTGGCGTTTTAATAGAGATTTGTTAGTATTTGAACAATAACTGTTACACAAATGCCATGGGGTGGAGGAATCAGCATCGCGAGCCAACTCCTATTTGGAGCGGAATGGGGGAGTCTAGCTCTACACTAGTTGTTATGATGTTTTTTCGAATGGCAAGTGTGGAAGTCCTAAAAGTATGATGCAAGCAAGTAGTGTGTTGTTTAGTAAGAGTGTCAAAAACTCTAGACACCAATGCACTTAATAGCTATTTTGATAAGCTGAATGTTTATGTTTGAACTTTTTAAGGATATTAATTATTGTGCTTGTATCGTCTGTGATTTATTGTTAGGAATCTTCTTTTGCTCTCGTATAGGTTCTTGACTATTGCAAAGCTTCCCTGAAAGATTACAAATGCATATTCACTTCTGGGGTGACTGCAGCATTGAAGTTGGTAGGAGACGCCTTCCCGTGGAGTAGCCAAAGTTGTTTTACATACACTATGGAGAATCACAATAGTGTGCTTGGGATTAGAGAGTATCCTGTATGATGTTGTAATTAATTTGACATCATGTTGGTGTAGATAACTGTTTTCATGTGCTCTAGAGTATCCTCTCTCCTTCAAGTTTCATTTTCCTATCATGACTTTGTGGCCCTTAATAAGTGTTAGATACGCTCTCAGTCAAGGAGCTGCAGCTTTTGCAATCGATATTGAAGAGTCCGTGCACGAATCCAATGGCAGGGTCACATCTATGAGAGTTTCACAGCGCCAGGTACAGAGGAGAAATGATGCCAAATCCTTTCAGCATGAGTCAAAAGGTAAATCTGAGTGGACACATCAAATAGGGCATGAAATTTGTTGGTCTCTGTAACATATGAAGGTAGAATAATCATTTACTATTTGTCATGTATGGCCAATTCTCTGAAAATTCTCACAAGGACTGCTTAATTTTGCAGTTGGGAAATTGCTCTCAGCTTTTCATAATCCTAGTGATATTATGATCACACAACTAGTTTCACCACATCTTTACCTAATGCAGGTGATGCGTATAACTTGTTTGCCTTCCCATCGGAATGCAATTTCACTGGTTTGAGATTCAACCTTGATTTGGTGAAGATGATAAAGGAAGATTCAGCGAGACTTTTGGAGGGCTCTACATTTTGCAAGTAAATAAGTCATACAATATACTTTAGCTAGTCAATTTTGGATCCTCTTTGCTATTGTCGTATAATCTTTGTTTTACAAATCACTTCAACGATGCATGGAAGCTCAGCCTTTAAGCTTGAGGCCCAGTTTAGTATTGAGGTTGCTGTCCTTAAAGTACTTAACAAAGAAGGCAAAAGAATAAAAAAAACTTTTTTAAAGGGGGAAAAAACCTCTGCAGCAGCCATTTCTTATAGCTGGTTGGGGGCATTGCTGTGTAGTGCTTTTTCTAACAGTGATAGCAATACCAAGCTAGGATTCTGCTTGGTGAGATGCACTCTCCTAAGGCTTGGGCCTTCGGTCGTTTGAGCCTTAAGTCAGAATTTTGAAGAGAAGATAGAATCTGTATATGTCATTGATTTCTATAACAGTATTTTTCTTTTGAAAAAAATGACAAGAGGAAGATGCTTATATTTAATTATTATTATTCCCTTCTCTTCTTTGTTCTCGCCTCTCGCGCTCCCCCTGTGACTCACTCCTTATATCACAAACAGCGGGCAGTGGATGGTCTTGATTGATGCGGCGAAAGGAGCTGCTACAAAGCCACCAGATTTATCCCAGTATCCAGCAGATTTTGTTGTCATATCTTTCTATAAGGTACTTGTTTATGCACTTTGTGATTTAACACTAGTATGCTACTTACAATGAATTTGATTCACGTTCTTTGTCTTTGTTTTCCTGTTTTGGTGATAAGCTATTTGGCTATCCAACTGGACTTGGAGCTCTCATTGTTCGAAATGGTAAGCAGTAGGCTCTGAAATAATTGATAATCTCTGACGTCATTGTATCATGGTGGTGTTAAACTAGGCAATTCAATCACCCTTTTGATCGGTTAAAATGGTCTTAGGCACTGTGAGTTTATTCTTTCAAATTATAAAGTTCTCTTCAAGTTTCATCCACGCAAGAAAAGTTGCTCTAGGACCTTGTTGATGAAAAGCTTTATTTTTTCTGCAGAAATATTCAGTTTATTGGCTTTAGATTTGCTTGTGATGTCTCTTAATTGTTTTCTTTCCTGTTTCATTTTTTCTGTTTGATTAGGGCATAGTTATCATCATTTCTATTGAGTTTAACTGATCTCCTGCTAAAATTGTCTCTTAATCTTTTGTGTTTTAACTTTTACTTTTTAGTTCTTGTTCTTGAGTGCTTTATTTTTAGGATTATTAATCCATGCTTCTGCATAATTTGTACTTTTCATCATTTAAATCGCAGATGCTGCCAAATTATTGAAGAAGACTTACTTTAGTGGAGGTTGGCTCCTTCATATTTTACTCTCAATCAGTACCTTAGTGTAGTTATTGCATTTCTTAACCATGATAACAATACAGGCACAGTTGCTGCATCAATTGCTGATATTGACTTCGTTAAAAGAAGAAAAGGCGTTGAAGAGCTGTTTGAGGATGGGACCATTTCGTTTCTAGGCATTGCATCTATTTCTCATGGGTTTAAAATTCTCAATTCCCTAACGACATCTGCAATAACTCAGTAAGTTCTAATATATTGGCTAACCTTCTCATATTGGACGTACTGTTTTTATGTATATCTGTTTGTGTATATGCATACAATATTTTCCAAATGATTTGATGCGCACATTTATATATGTTTCCCAAATCATAGTGATTTTTTCTCTTCCAAGGCATACAACATCACTTGCTACGTATGTGAGGAAGGTGCTTTTGTCTTTAAGGCACGAAAATGGAGCTATTGTTTGCACACTTTATGGAGCTGAATCTTCTAAGGTCAGTTTAAACTAACTACTTTTGCACACTTTTTTTAGTTGTTAACTCTAACTTTGACAAGTAAGTACAGGATATTATTATTTTTATAAATGCGATGTTTTAACATGCTTTTTATCTCATCGTTCTGTATGGATTCTAAAGGAAGCAAATCTGACATATATTGGAACCATTATCTGTAAGGTATTATGTCATGGATTTGGCCCTATTGTCTCATTCAACTTGAAAAGGCCCGACGGTTCTTGGTATGGATATCGTGAAGTGGAAAAACTGGCATCCTTGTCAGGAATTCAGTTACGGGTAAAATTCAGAAATTTTGCATTCTTGGTGTAGTTTACAATTTTCAACTTCATTACCATTATTTCTATTTGTTTTATCTCTTCATGCTTTTGCAATTTGCATGCAACCCCCCCCTCGTTTTGCTAATGAACATCTGCTTCCTCGTGACCTTGGGTTGTTAGAAAAATTAAATATCTTCCCATTTTTGAAATGATGCTGACAGTTTCTTTTTTACCTTACGTTTCCTTGTAGACAGGATGTTTTTGCAACCCTGGTGCATGTGCGAAATATATTGGATTGTCTCACATGGATCTTCTTTCGAATGTTGAGGTGATTGTTGTCTTTTTTTCATCGACGACTTCCATTCGCTCAAAATTTTGTTTATGTCACAACACCGTTCACAATTGAACTTTTCTCATTAGGCTGGCCATGTTTGCTGGGATGATAATGACATAGTTAACGGGAAACCAACTGGAGCTGTGAGAGTATCTTTTGGTTACATGTCGACTTATGAAGATGCCAAGGTAGACTACTATTCCTGTTCCATATTCAGCTGTGTGATATTTTACGTAAATTCTTTAGCAAAATTATTTTTTTCACTTTTTCTTTTTATAACTCTTGCTTATTATACAATGTAGGTTGGAATGGAAGGACAACTTAAACAATTTACGAAGAATTGATAAAGCAATAAGTTTGGACCATTTCAATATTAGAATTCCACATGCATCTAATTTTTCTTTTCTTCCCATTTTATAAATTCTTGCAGAAATTTGTTGATTTCATAACAAGGTCTTTTGTAGCATTACCATCTCAAACTCCCAGTTTTTTCAAGTTCAAGCAAGGTTCATTCCCTTTTCAGATGAAGGTTATTTATGCGCTATCTCATGCTTTGCTATGCTATGAATGAGTTGAAATTTAGTCCAAGTTGCATCATCCTTCACTGTTGTTCTAAGTTTTTCTTTTCTTTTTTCTATGAATATTGAATTTTTTTCCTTGATGTTTATGTTAATACCATTAATGTTATAATCCAATCCACAAAATTGCACTTCTGATTACTTTAGAGTGGATAATTTTCTGCTGGAGTTTGTTGTCTCTAATGGTTATAGGATATATCGACAAACCGAAAAAGGAAAGGAGAAAGTTTCAACGTGTATATCAGGGTATAAATATAGGTTGTGCTGTTTCAGTTCCATAAACGTGGATATTTTAATCATTTCACATCCAACTGACAGAGGTTTTTTGCATCAATTATGCGGATTCTATCTCCTAAAGATAATGTTTCCCTTTTAATCCAAATGATGTGATTAAACTGCAAACGCTTGGAAACTTGAACACGAATAGCAAATTCATTTGTTATTTGTATTTGATATCAAAAATTATTGTAGGTGATGAGGCCATACCTTCAACTGGCAAAGTAAACCTGAAATCTATTGTTATCTACCCGATAAAATCATGTGCAGGATTCAGCGCTCAAAGTTGGCCTCTGGGCAGTACTGGTAGCTCCTATTCTCCTTATTATGTTTGTTTTCACTTGATGTCATATATCTTGCACCGAGCAAAGCAGCCCCTGACAATCACCTTGTAACCTGAATTCAAAAAAGGAAATCTAAATTTGTAGTTTTGTTAACATTATAACAAGAAGGGTTGGTGGAAAAACAAAAATCACATGAAGGAATGTCAAAGCTCGTGGGAATGTTCCAATTGAAAGATATTGGTGCTCTTAAGTGGATTTGTATACAACCTTTAACTTAACAGAAAATAATTAAGCAATTTTTTTTCCTTCTGTTATTTATTTTTTGAAGGCCTGCGTTATGACCGTGAGTGGGTACTCACAAGCCTAACCGGTGAAATTCTTACACAGAAGAAGGTCGGTTCTTCTTTCTTTTGAGCATGTACTTATGTACTTAATTAAACATCAATTCATGGTCTTACGTGTTGAATATCATATGTAGGATGGTATTTTTATCTTTTGTTCTAGCCATGCTATCAAGACCTCTTACTTTATTAGAAATATGTCATGTCTCATTTTAATTTATCGGAACTTGGTTTCTAGGTTCCTGAAATGTGCTTTATTAGTACATTTGTCGATCTTAATCTAGGAATATTGTCTGTGGAGTCACCACGCTGTAAAGTGCGACTGTCAATCAATCAAATATCAGATTCGCGGAAAGAAGAAATTAATATACATGGCCAGAGGTAGGAGAGTATGTTTGCTGGTTACTATTCACATATTTGTCACTTTCATATTTTAATCATGCAGCCCTAGTAAATCAGTTGCCATGCGTTGGTCTCGAACATTTGATAGCTAATATTGGATGGTTGGACTTTTAGTACTTATTTTTTGGTCAGCGATAGGCAACAAATGATAATTTTATGGATAATTAGCATTATAGCCAACTATAGATCACTCTACTCCTAAAAACCTTCTGTTTTTCACTTTAAAAAAAAATTCTGTTGTTTGGTAATTCAGCATCTATAATTCTCAAGGTCTTGGCATTTCTCATTGGTGCCATGATTGAAACTTCTCAAAAAATTATTGGAAGTTGGAACTTGGGGGCTGAAGTCAAGTAAACATAGGACTTTCTTTTTCCCTAGTCTCATGACAAATAGTTCTATGTTAGATACCAATTGTCCCACATGGAAAGATTATAAGATAAATAGTGGGTTTATAATCCCTTGGGTCTCCTCCCCTTGCAAGCCGGTTTTGCAAGGGGGAGTTCTACCTAATGGGTTCTTAACAATTGGTATCAGAGCCACTCCACCATGTCGCGGGTTCAAGTCCAAGTAGGCTGGATTAAGATGTGAGTCAAGTGAAGCCGCCGAACGGAGGAAAGGGCTACCGCTGGGTCAGTGTCGATATTATGGACCATTGATTTGGGCCCAAGCGTGATGGATTGTTACAAACCACTATGTCGAGTATGGAATCGGACGTAGTATGGGCTACGGTTCTGTGGTCGTCGTTGTGAATGGGGCGACTTGGGAGGGTTGCTACCCAATAGAAAGCAGGATCCGCGAAGTCACCTAGCTGGGAAGATGGGCCACCGTGGATGGCGGTTGTGGAGTGTGGTGGAATGTTAGATACCAATTTTCTCACATGGAAATATTATAAGATAAATAGTGGGTTTATAAGCCCTTGCGTCCCCTCCCCTTGCAAGCCGGTTTTGCAAGGGTGAGTTCTGCCCAATGGGTTCCTAACAGTCTGCTAGGCCAAACTTTATATATTTCACATGATAGTTGTGGAAAGATGTGAAAGCATTGAAACCTAAAATTGTTTGTATAATTCTCTATTTTTAATATCTCCATATCTCTGTTTATTTCATCTTTATTTTCGTATTAGATATGAAGTCCAGGGCTATGACGATGAAGTCAATTCTTGGTTTAGCAATGCCGTTGGTCGAGCATGCACTTTGTCACGCTGTTTCAGTTCCAATCACAACCTTTGCTTGGATAAGAACAAAAATACAGGTGTGTGCAGAGATATGCTAGGTGTTATGAATTTTGCAAATGAAGCTCAGTTCCTATTAATATCTGAAGAAAGCGTAGCTGACCTCAACAACAGAATAAGCGCAAGTATGTCGTCTAACTTTATTACTTCCACACGTTACTACTTTTTACGTATGACTAGTTAAAATTTTCATTCCCAGTGTGAGAATAATCCTCTTTTTAGTGACTTGATGACAACAGGCCCATCTTAATTTCTTAATGCACTTGCAAATTGGTGATATTTTTGTTGATGAAAGGATTAAATTTAGATTCCGTCAGCTCTAATATTTATGAAGGGCTGAAGATAGTCTAACAAAACGGAAATAGGGAATCCTAAGATCTCGAACTCAATAACTGAAACTAATAAAATAATATATATGATGTCACAATATGATTCACGTAATTTATGGGGTTAAATAGTAATGCATGCTAGAGCCAGCAATATGGATGCTGTAACGATGCTGGAATTCCAAAACTTCAAAATTATCACAGCTGTTTTAAGAACTATTTTGGTCCTGGTTTATGTGAAAACTGAGACGTGCCACTCATTAATTGATGACAGAAGATGTCCAAAAGGGTTCACAAGGAGCACTAACTCAAGTTAATCCAATGAGATTTAGGCCTAACCTCATCATATCCGGAGGCGAACCATATGCTGAAGATGTGTGGAGAAATCTTAGAATCGGCCATAAATATTTCACTGTAAGTTCTCATTATTTTTTAAACTAGTGGTAATTTGAAAATTCTACTGAAACCCATCTCTGCTGTCTAGTTTTGCATTATCTTTTCGTTTGACAGTGACTTCTTACATTAGCACAAACTGACAAACCTGTCATAGCAGTTTGTGAAACTGGAGATGCACTATTTTTATGTCTAACCTTTATTGCTTACATACCATAAATTGCAGTCCATAATTTCATTTCATACTGTTATGCTAATGCCAAATAAGGGTGGCAAATCTTCACGTCAGCTTTTTCGGAAAATCCAAGTTCTGAGTAACATATGGTTGAGTTTTTTTAACAGTCTTTAGGTGAATGCAACCGTTGCCAGATGATCAACATTGTTCATGAAGCAGGACACGTACAAAAGTCAAATGAGCCTTTAGCTACTCTAGCTTCATATAGGAGGATCAAGGTCAGCCATGATCAACCAATTGAGTTCGAGTTTCACCGTTAGTGTTTCTTTTCTACTTTGATTATTTCATATAATTCGTTTCATTCTTCGTAACACCGAGCGAATTGACCTTCCTAAGCAGGGGAAAATTTTGTTTGGAATACTTCTGAAATATGATAATAGCGATGGAGTACAAAACGATGATCTATGGCTTAAAGTGGGAGACGAGATACATCCGAATTGTAATTAACTTCAAGCCGTCCATATGGAACATCCTTTTTGCATAGTATGCTGATTGAAGAGTAGTATTCTACAGCTGAGCTTACGGATATGTTATAATCCAATACTAAGTCTTTCCTGCAAATCTACGATTATAACCCTTACAGATGTCGAGAAATTGGATCACAGAAACTGGAAGAGGAAACACTACCGGTCAGCTACTACAGAGAGCAACCAACTCCATAGTCCATACTCTTAAAAGTTGTAACTTCCAAAAAAAAAAAATATATATATATATATATATATATATAGAGCACACTTCAGTTTTCCATATTTTATATACTGAAATAATCAATCTCTATGTATGAATAAGGATACTGAGGAATATGTCTTAAGTTGGACAGATTGAATTTTAACTTCTGTTCAAGCCCTTTAAATCATTTTGAAAATCAAAAGATGAAACAGATTTGACAAAAAATCTAAAATCAAATTTTACATTTACTCTGTTGGATTATTTCTTAGCTTGCAACTCAGGACATTGCTTTTGGTTGTCTTCTAGGATCTCTATTTCAACACAATTGACCAAAGTAGGTTTGTTTAAGATATATATATATATATATATATATAGACATATATATATATATATATGATAGGAGAATTGACCAAGGTTGCATTTCTTAAAGTGGAAAAATGAAGGCCTTCTAGAATATACTGGAAAACAGTGAATTTAGAGGGCTTGGCATTTTCAATCAACAGGTATGCGGTTAAGAAGATTTCAACTTCATTTGCAGAAATCTTGGCTTTTTTTTTTTTTCCCCAGTTTGAATATTGTAGCATAATTACAAAAATTCAAAAATTAAAAAGAAAAAATATATATTATGGAACATGTTTTTATGCTTCTAGGTCTTGACTATAGACTTTTGATTTTCTTGTAACCTTTTTCAGGCCTTTTCCCTTGACTGAGAGCCTCCTCTAGATCTTTTGGCCGCTGACGTGTCATTTTTTTTCATCTGTCCTTTCTTTTTACTTCTTTTGAACGTATTATTGGTTTCATTCATCTCCTTGACAATTATTTTTCGCAAGTTTTTTATGTTAGGCTTATTTGCGCCATTGCCGCCACTAACTTCTCATTCATTCGTGACGTGTCTGCTGAAAATTATTTTCATCAATTATCTCCTTGGTTAAAAAAAAATAGATGACTAAGATCTCTAATTGATATGAAAACAATATAGCTAGTTTTTTTGACAGAAATTGACCCGCTTCTTTACATATGTCGTTAATAGATGATATGCGTTGTAAACAAAAATATCATTCATACTCTTATTTAACAACTCCTAAGTTATATGTCAATTTTTGTTAGGATTATCAATTGTGGTGTTTTTTCTACACTTTTTCTAAACTCAAGAGGTTAATTGTCCAAACAAATATTCCGGGGTCGCATCTTCTTGTTCATTGGTCAATGGTAGAGGCGGAAAAAAAAAAAAAAAAAAAGCATGTATGTTGATATACTGAAATCTTTGATTTTTCAAATGTCAAATACCAGTAATGCACTCTTTAGTAAGGCATGAAGGGATGACAATTCCATCACATTGAGCAACAATTTGAACAATGGGAAAATCTCAACTTCAAAAGGTTGAATTTGGATTTTCTTCAGCTAGCCCAGTGTAATTGTGATTAGATGGTTGAGATTTACACTAAAGTGGAAATAATATTTCCCCCATACTCAATTAGACAGATCCTATTCCAAAGCAGAAAGAAACTAGAGAGAGAGAGAGAAAAGAAAGTAAATGGAGAGAATGGGAACAGAGAAATTGAAGTTAGACAAAGTGAAGAAGAGAGAGAATGGGTTGAAAGAAAATACAGAGAAAAATTATGAGGAGAAAGAAAGTATGAGGTTTGTGTGCTTAACATGCATAGATCTCTAGGAATTATAAAAAGAAATATGGTCCATATGGACCATGGAAGGAATAAATGGCTTTTATAGAACCCATCTTAAAAATTAATTCATTGAGAAAAGGCAGTTTCATCCACATTTAAACATTATAATATTCAAATAACTTGATAATGTAGATTAAATTCAACTTCTAACACCCTCCTTCAAGTTAAACTTGTCATGCAAATGGATTAGGGTCTAAACCTATCGTTTCTTGCAAAAGTGACTCTGATGCCATTAAAAATGGGCTTGGGTAGAATATGGAGAATGTGCTCAATCCATACATAGACACCATTAGAATTCAGTAACTTGACATTAGGCAAATTCAATTTCTAACACCATCACTCACACTTATTGTGTTATGTAAATGAGACGAGATCTAAATCCATGATCATGGTTAATGAAATTAAAATAGAACTCATCCTTAAAAGCTAATTTAAATTAAAAAAATGTCTAATTCATATATAAATACCATAATAATCCGATACCTAAATATTATGGGACATATTCAATTTGTAACTGTAAGGACACCATTATTTCGTTTTGAGAGCCAAAAAAAAAAAAAGTAATCTAACTAGCATTTGGTACATGGGTTCAACTTAATGTAAATCACCATTCTATTTTTTTTCCCCAAAAAAATCAACTTCCGTATCACTATTCACATTCACTATTATAATTTTATAACTCAAAACTTTAAATGTTTATAATTTTGCACGTACAAGTCTAAATAAGATGATTTTTTTTAATTGCATAAAATTTAAAAGCTCTATATTGATATTTTATATGGAATATATTTCAAATTTATATACTTTGTAACTCTAACAATTTAAATATAAGTTGAGATTTTTAAATTTAAATAATAATTTTTGTTAACTTTTTCATAAAAGACAAAAAAAAATTTCAGAAAAAGACAAAAAACAGGATGAAAAAAATACAGTTTAGTTTAAATTGAGTGTAAATGCCAAACGAGACCTAAAAAACTCAAGTCCAACTAATATACCAAATGCATTATAAGAAATGGTTAGAACATATCAAATGGTCCATGTGCTTTGCAGCCGGAGTCTCTGACCAAAAAGACCAAAACAAAGTCTCGTTGTTTACTTGATTGGGTCAAGACCGAAGCTGAGAGACATTATTAGATATCAATTTAATTGGCCTGACTCGTAACCTTTAGACTTGGTAATAAAAGGTTGAGTCAGTTGTACACTTAATTCATGTTTGCATTTATTCTCCTTTTTTTTTTTCTTTTTTTTTCAAAACAACAAGAAATGTCTTTGTTGACTTAGGTGACCTTGCTGATTTTGCTCCTTAGTGTTGTTACCCTATCAACGAGAATCTAGTGCTTTCACTTATCTTTTTCAACCATGTAGAAACTTGGTTTTAATTACTTACTTAACTTGGTAATCTTTTTTCAACACCAACTAATAAAAAAAATCAGAAATTCGGCAAACTTGGCAACCCCTTTTAGGGGGGGGGGGGGGGGGGGGGGGGGGGGGGTGTGGGGGTGTGGGTTTGGGGGGGGGTCAAATTTTTGTTTTTTCTCTTTTAATTAAGAAATAGTGTTTTTTTGTTTTTTTAGACTCTATGATGATTGGTCACTAATATATAATTGTCTAGTATTGATATATCGATCAATCATTGATGGTTCGGTAATTTATTAATTGAGATTGGTTAATCACTAAGAAATATTAGTTTATTAGTAAATGAACACAAATCAATCAATGTTGGATCATCAAATAATTCAAAATTGATGGACCATTTTAAAATGCGAGACATTTACTAAAAACCCTAAAAACATCTGGTTTTTGCTGCCTTCTCTAAGCCTAAGTTCTTTAGTTGACCTTGACAATTACATTAATAGAGAATGATCAACTTGGCATGATTTCTTGTAAAATTAACCTCCTCCCCCATGTGTTCTTATGATATATCTAATATTTTATTGTAGATTAACTATATGTTTCTTTTGTTTTTCCTTGAAGCTTTTATATATAATATATGCGTTACTTTCAAATATATATATATATATATATATATCTCATTCATGATCTTGGTCTATATTCACGTATTTTGCTACTTACTTATCCCATTTGCTAACTATCATGTTGGAACTAGACCGTGAAGCTGATGAAAGCAAGGCTGCTTATTTGAGTTTGAATAAAAGACAATGTTTCTCAATTATTAGCTACTCTATAATTATATATCTCAGAAGTTCCTTTCAGTGAAAAAAGCAAATATTCAAAGTTTAGCTATTTTTTATATACATGATGTCAAGCTAATTAATTATCTATTCCCATATGAAATTTCCAAATGATGATAGTTTTCATAACGTTATGAGAATTAGTTTCCTTACAGGATTGCATATATTTATCCACAAAGTCAATGAAATCCTTAACTCGATCTTTGGATTTCCTTAATTACTTTTATATTCGCTTCTTAGTTTGCGTTTGATTCACAAGTTGTAAATGAAAATTTTAAATTAAAATTGGTTCATTTTTAAAAATTGGTTATAAATTTTATTGATTTTTTAGAAAAAGATAAAAACTGAGATAAAACAGTATAATTTAGTTAAAGTTAAACGTCAAATCCAAAGGAATCCTTAATCTTTTATTACACGTACGTATGAAACCTTAACTATATCACTAACGCAAGTAATTTTTAACCTTCTATTAGTCAAAATTCAGAAACCTGAGAGTATAAGTGTGAAATATCCTTTCGTTTTTCAAGCCTCACAACATTGAACTCGGTGCCCATATTGCTTCTATTTTCACATGACATCCATTTCGAGGCTCGAGTTAAGTAAATAATGATTGTAAGTATGATTTAATAATATTTTATATGAAGGGTAGAGTATGTTTTGATTGGAATTCGTTGCCAATCTAAAAAGTCTAACTTTGTGTAAAATAAGTAATCTAAAAATACCACCTTCTTTTTTATCTTTTTTAAAAGTAATTAATTTTTAAAAAATTAATCAAATCTAAAAAATTCCAATTCAAATTGATGGTCAAAAGACACCTTAAATCTTTTTAAGTGTAAAAAATATGCATTTCAGCTTGAACTTCCAAAGTTTGAATACTATCATGGTCTATAATGGACCATAATGGTTGTTAGGACATTACATCTATTATTAAGCATCCAATTTCCAAACACATAAATTCATAAAAGATTTACAAATGAAAATTAAAAATAAAAATAAAAAAAGAAGAAGTAGTATTAGCTATCAAGAACATGGGTATAAATTACCACCAACGAATTGATATAACTGTAAAGATGTCTTTGTTTCCCTCTTTTGAGGATGCACCGAGGGTTGTTATTTATAGAATTCCGCTTTAAAATCCCTTTCTGATTAATATATTGTGCAATATTAGATATATAATTGAATTAGATTATTTTCGTTTTATAAATATTGATCTCAAAATTTTTAAAATAACAAAAATAATATAATAGGATGACACTTGATGATCGTCCTTTAATATTGGTAAAGAAAGTACATAGTATAAATAATATATAATCATACATACATGCATGTATAGTTTATGAGTTTGTTTAACATTTAAATTTAACTTCAACTAAATTATTTTTTTATATATTAATTTTTATTTTTTATAAAAAAATTAATAAAAATTATAATTAATTTTTAAAAAATTAATTAATTTGATTTAAAAATTTTATCATGATAATTAATAGCAAATATCATTTTGTTTTGCAGATAAATATATGTGTTGAATATCTGTCTGCGGGATTAATTGATGATGGCTTTAGACTCTTCTAGATTGATGAATCTTGCACAATTTAATGTATTTACATACATACATACATATATATATATATATATACAAAGTCATTAAGAATTTCGTACCACAACTGTTACTGACCAAAACAGTAGAGACAATAACATAACCCAAAGCTTTTAGCTTGGATCAGGGATAAAAGTCAGAAGCTACAATAGTTTATAGGCCCTCAAACTTGTGATTTGACAATACTTACTTCTTCAGAATGGAAAGCAACCATCATGAAAGTCCAAAAGAATTTTCATATTTAAAAAAAATTATTTTTATAAATGATAAATTATATATCATGTCTTTTATTGATCTTTAATTTTTTTATTTTACATATCACTCTCTTAATTTTTTTTTAATTATTACATTAACTGTCCTTCTCTTAATATTCTATAAGAAAAATATAGATAGAAATTAAACATGATCTAATTTGATCAGCTTAAATAAAGTCATAATTTTTTCCATCATCAATATTTTTGAAATAAACTAAATTTTTGTCAAAAATAAAATTTTCCTCTAAAAATATTTAATTACAATTTAATCTTTAATTCAGTTCATGTAATCTAAATATATTAAATTTTTGGTCAAGTTTTTTTATGAAATACCAACATAGAATCTATTTACTTAATAATAGAAAAATTTTAAATAGCATGACATGTGAAATAAAAATTAGGAATAACATTAGACTGAATATATACTTCATAGATTATTTGTAACAATTAAAAAAGAAAAAAAAAAAACAACAACAACAACAGAATTCACCAACAATAATACAGCAAAGCAATATAGCGACTTCTAGAATTGCCCTTTTGTTTATTGATATTAGTATCCAAAGAAAAAAAAGTATGTTAACAACTAGAGGATTGCCCACTTGAGTAAAATGTAATAATACTTTCAAAACCTATTCACAAAAAATAATAATAATAAAATAAAATAAAAATTTCAAAAGCACGTGGTGGGGTGATGTGTGCACTTTTGCTTGTCGTTTTCGATCTCATTTAGTATTTTGGACTTTGAATTCTTTTTCATTATTTGTTGAAATGTAGAAGAAGATATATCAACAAACGATTTTGTCTAGTCATTTTGTCCGGCTGGTGACGTGTCACGTTTTTATAGGTCCCACTTTTGATCGGTTCCAAAAAAAAAAAAAGCACAAAGAGATTCTATTTCGGCAAGATGAAAAGTAATTACAGACATATCTAGATTTTTTTTTTTTTTTTTTTTTTTTTTTTTGAGAAAAGACATATCTAGAGTTTAAATCTTAAATCTCTTATATAAATAAGTCTCGGATCAAATTAGTCATATCTGTTAAGTATAATTTTGTGAATGTTCCTGCATCTTTCCGAAAACAATTATTGAGAAAATGAATTGAAATTGCATTTATTTAGTATATTGTGTGCCAGTGAAAACAAAAATAAAATTCAACTCATTTTTCGTAGAGGAATTTGAAAAAACGCTCGAAAGATCTTTTCCCTTGCTTTTTTGGGTTTGACCAAAAGTGTAACCATGTTGAAGATAATATACAAAACGTGAAACGCCATGTTTACACTTTTGCTCACGTTTGGGGTCAGTTTGAGGATGTTTGGAGACAATATCTTAAAAGTTGTTAATGAGTTGAGTTTTAAAAATATATTTGATAAAAATAAATTATTAAGAGTATAAAAATTTAAAATATGTTTGAAAAAAATATTAATATGGATATTGTTTTGTTCATTTCGAAATTATATGCAATTTAGGAAAAAAAATTCATCTCATTCGACTTAAAATAACAAAGTTATGGACTTTATAGTTTGAGTATAATGTAGATATTTGAAAATGTAAATAGTAAAAAGTAGTTTTTAATTGAAGAAAAAGATAAAAAATAAAAAATAAATAACAATAATAACAACATTTGAAGATGTATTTGGAGATGTCTCCACAAACACCCCTTTAATACCTACCCATTAAGCACATCTTCTTAAGAAAGAAATAAATAACAGTTTTTAGAAAATAATTCAAATAAAAAGCATGTTTCTAATATAGTTAGAGTAAATAACAGATTTATCAAGTAAATGATTTATTTATGTCAGATTTATCGGATAAATTATTCATTCACATCTTGTAAATATATCATTTACTTAATAAATTTTTCATTTACCTAGTAATATAAATCCGCTATTTATTACAAAGATTTTAGAAACATGTTATTAACTTCAATTATTTTTGTAAAACTACTATTTACTACAATTTCCTTTTTTTCTTTTAAATTTAAAACAATTATTAAAGGTATAATATTTCGCATGAAATTTCAAAGAACTTTTAGCTCTTAGAACTTAGAGCTAATTAAAAGTTATTTCAAGAAAGCCATATATACCGCTTATTTTATAAATAGCTTCCACAATTATGAGAAGGTTATATTATAGAGTCAAATAATAAAAACTTTTACTTCTTTTTTTTTTAATTCATAATTACGGGGGGGAGAAAAAAGTGCACACCTTAAAATGTCTTTTACGTTGAAGCTTTTGGTTTTCTTCTCTGTAATAAAAAAAGCAACTAGCCTAGTTTAAGAAATGGCTAATAACCAATGAACGTAGTAGTTCAAATAATTGATTATGAGAAGAAAAAAGTGAAGGAAGTTGTCAATTCAAATAGAAGTAGAGAAGAAGAAAATTCATGTTTAGAATAGTTCAATTTAGGAAATTAATACCCAACACCCAATAACATTGTCAAAAATTTCTTCTAAAACCATTTTAAGAGTTCTTGAGCACCAAACTAACAATTTTCAAAACACTTTATATTTTTGTGACAAACAACACGCAACACTATATGGTACCTTGTCACTATTTATGTAGAATTAATCCTGAATTTATTTGTGATTTCGTCTGCTCTAGTTGACATCTTTGAGCTAGCCCTCACAAACATTAAAACTTTTGAATAAATGTGTTGACTGTTTCATTTGCTACCCAAATTGGAATATATATGTTTTTTTTTTTTTTCTTTTTCCTTAGTGTAGGATTTGTGGGATTGGACAGATTTAATTTAAGTGCATGCATAGAGAGCTGCACTTAGTTGTTGTAAGCAGAATATATATGTAAATCTATAATACACATTAATCGTTTATTACGCATTAAACATTTATTGATTATAAATGTTATATATTCTAAAACTAAGAAAGAATTTACATTGGCATCTGGATTTTTACTCTATCAGTATTAGATTAACTTTTCAAATAGTCTAATTAACGAGTATATTCATAACAAAAACTTATAGCATGCAATGTAAAATTACTTACTAACATAATTATATCGTTAAAAAGTTAATCAAATACTTAAAATAACAATATCAATAGTTTGAATAAAAGTAAAGTTTTTATCATTAATTTTGTTTATAAATAAAAGATGTAATAACATTAATTTATATGTGGTAAGAATGAGACGTGTTAAAAGACAGAATTCAGGTTCAAATCCAAAGTTCGCGTGGCTTTGATTTTGGAACGTTAGTTGGCATGTCATGATTGGTCCACAAAAGAATAGTAGTGCAAAAAGTCTACTATTAGCGATTGATCCCTTTACATCGGAATAAGAAGGTCTTGTTTGGAGACTTGAAAAGGCCACTGTATGGTGACATGAAAAGCTTAGTCAAACGAAAGACCTTGACCTGATATTAAACATTATACATGAATATATAACAAAACCCACCAACTACTCTCCATTATTATAAGACCATTCTATGCATATGTTATAGGAAGCTTCTCTCTCTATATATACATATGCACATATATATGCTCAAAAATATATAGGAATTAACAAAACAGTGGCTAAGCTATAGCTCTGTTTATATATGAAACTTTTAGTTAATTTGTTCAGCCGGAATATTTAGCGCCTGCAGATCATGAGCATGATGGATAACCCTAGAAATATTGGTGGTGGCCGTTCGATCAGTAGAAAGATGGATGCAGAAGATCATGATACTCATGATGATGATCATGATGATCAAGATGTGGAAGTTCCACTTCCTGGGTTTCGGTTTCATCCAACGGATGAAGAACTTGTAGGGTTCTATCTTCGCCGGAAGGTTCACAACAAACCCATCACCCTCGACCTCATCAAACTCATTGACATCTACAAATACGATCCTTGGGATCTTCCAAGTATGCCTCATATATGTGTGTTTGTGTGTGTGTATATATATATACACACCTATATTCAGTATATTATATATATACATGTGTATATAGTTTTTTAACGGAAAGAAAAATATAGGGTTTGGTTTCAGAAGCATGAAAAAAGGCCTAGCTAATTGCACCGAAACATAGATCTGTGCCTACATATCAAATATAATTGTCCATGGTTAATAATTCGATTCCAATTTAACCTCATCACAGTTACATGTATAAACATACATACATATATATATATATATAGGCATATATATTGTTTACTCATCATATTCCTTCTTGTGCAAATCTTGAAAATAATAAAAGTAACAATAAAGATTAAGCTTCAATTTTTATTCTTCAGTGTTTTCTCTTATAAAAATATGAATTTTTCTGTTTGAATTATGAGTTTACACCTATAATTTAAACGGGAGCTGATTTGATTTAGCTTTGAGACATTCCTCTAGAGTTTATTAGAAGTGTTCTATCTTCTCTTATATTTCTCACAATAGTTTTTTTTTTTTTTTTTTTTTTTTGTATTTGTAATTAATGCCATGCAGAAGCGTCTTGTACCGCAGGAGATAAAGAGTGGTATTTCTTTTGCAAAAGAGGGAGAAAGTACAAGAACAGCATTAGACCGAATAGGGTGACGGGGTCGGGATTCTGGAAAGCGACCGGCATCGACAAGCCGGTGCATTCTCATGGAGGAGATTATGGGAAAAACAATCAGTGCATTGGCCTCAAGAAAACTTTGGTTTACTACAGAGGAAGTGCAGGGAAAGGCACCAAAACTGATTGGATGATGCACGAGTTTCGCCTTCCCACCATTAATGACATCATCCATACTTCTACCACCACCAATCTTCACCCAGCTAACACTCCTAATTCTAAGCCCGATCCCAAAGAAGCTGTAAGTTATAGCGGGATTCTGAACTTCTTTATTTTCGTTTTCTTTTTTTTTTTTAATTGTTAATAATTTCTATAATATTAGTTACCCTTTCTCTTCATTTACTTTAAAACAAAAAATTATTTCTATATTATTTTACTGTGTGTTCATTATACCTAATTCATTCAAAGTGTCCATACTTCGTACGTAAAAAATTTTCAAGATGCATGTGCTTAGGCAGAAGATGTACAAATTAATGATTATAATTTAATGTTCAGAGCAGTGATATTTTTATATAAGATTATTGCTTCGTTAGGAAACCATTCTAAACTAAAATTTTCATATCAGTTTTTGTCTTTTTCTGAAAAAGTTTTTTTTTTTTTTCTGAAAAAGTTTTTGTCTTTTCTGAAATGTCAACACAAATTTATTATTGAAACTTAAAATTTCCAACTTAAACTCATTCACCAAACGGACTCTATATCAAATATAAATACATGAAAAATTTTTATCCTATCTAACTCCTAATTAATGTAATCTACGCAATCTCACATCTTATAAACACTTACTATCGATAAAGGTATAATTCGGGACGTGATATACTGGTTAAAAATTTCCGAGATATATCATTGTAAAATTTAGGGTGATTCGTTTATTTGTCCAAATTTTTGCAGGAAATATGGACTTTGTGCAGGATATTCAAGAGAAATATGTCATACAGAAGGTACACCCCAGATTGGAGAGAACTGTCTACTAATAAGCGTCAACCAACAGACACAATCAGCTCTAAGAAATGCAATAGCTTGGAATCTAACAACAACAAGATAATTATTAATCGAGAAGCTAACTACAATTACATCGATTTCAGCGCTCCGGCGATGCATTATCGTGATCAGTTGGTCGAGAAGAAGCCCGTTCTAAATCACACGATTACGAATGGGAGTCAATTGCACGATAGTCATCAATTGAGCTCCACGGCCTCACATAATCTTGCTGACATTGACCCACATTCCATGGATGCCATCTCAAACTTTTCGCCATACTCGGATGAGAATGATCAGTTCTTTACACACACAAGCTGGGATGAGCTTAGCGCGGTTGTAGAGCTTGCTCTTGATCCAGCTCTTATGTAAAAGTTTTATGGCTATAGCTAGACATGTTATTTATTTTTTGAATTTAGATAGTAGTTGTGTTTGGGAATTATGTGCTGTATTGGATTTCTTTAGTGAATTCTTTCCCCCTAATTAGACAGTTTTATGCCTGCTTTTTAGGAGTATTCTAGGACTTATGTTGTCTCTAATTATTGCTTTGCTTAATTCATACACTGTACTTGTACTATTGCCCTTCTTATTTGGGTTTTACATATATATATATATATTTATACAGAAAGTCTTTAATCTGGTACTTGATGCTATTCGATAATGTGAACTTCGATTATTGTGAATGTAAACTTCAGTTACTAAAAATGTTAATTCATGTAGAAGGAAATATAGCTAAAGTGAATGTGAGTTTCCCTTATTTTACATTTCCTCTTATATAAATTCGCATTCTTAATAATTGAAATTCACATTTACAAGAACTGAATTCAATTACTGGATGCCATCAGATACTGAATTTAAGACCATTTATATATATATATATATATATATATAGTATCTCATTGACTCTTCTATTATTGATCATCCGAACTTTTGAAACTTCCCCAATGAATTCGGCAAAATGCTACCCAAAAAGTGATGCAGAGATTTTTCATGGTTGTATTAATAAAAGAAAATAGAACATTTGAATTCAAATTAAAATATAAAAGATTATGCAAAAGAGAGGATATACTTCAAAGAAAATGATAGAACTTGAGAACCGTGTTACATACTTAGTACGAAAAGTAAATGGGGAAGTGCCTTTCAACCATGTACAAATTAGCTATAATGCAAACATGCGACTTATAAGCATGATCTCTCCGGGATATCCGGACCTAAAAGCCTCTCTTCGAGATAGACCATGAAGATAAGAAAATGATTTCTTCTGCGAAAGGCAGCAGAAGTTTGAGGACGGTACAAGGACTCAGTTATAACGGGTTATGGATTCCAGTTGCAAACATCACCAATTGAACTTCAGAACATCACCATTGGTCTTGCTTCTCGATTTGCGGCTTAAAAATGGCCTCCTTATACCAAATGCAGTGCCCGCTTTTCCGTTCAAACTTTGTATGTATCCCGCGTCTGGTACATGCCCTCTTCACTCTGCAGAGGATCAGTGAACTGCTTAAAACCATACGAACCACTTGCGTCGCTGTTCGGCTCTACTGCTGGAGGGGGGAGTTATGGTGATTCTGTCTGCATTTCTGGAAAGCCATTTCCCAAAGCCTGGGGAAGAGGCAAGCTCTTCCAAGGCATTATCAGTGGAATCTCTTGTGAACTTTTCCCAGTCAGGCTTTGAGAATCTTCTCCTTTCAGGTGTGGTGTGGAAACTAGAAATGTAGAGCTGATCGGAGCCGCTCCCACCAAAACCTTAAAAAAAAAAACTCGTGCGTCAAAAACTGTCGTCCGTCCGAGATATAGGTGCTTTCTTTGTTAGTTGATGGATGTCAAATAGAAGCAAACCATGGTCTGCAGGACTGGATGGAGCCACGGTGAAATTTTTGAATCGAGCTGCTGTTGGGAAACTGAAATCTTCTTTGCTTCGGACCCTATTCGTGTAGTCATCAAGAGGATCTTCAAGAGATGAAGAATCAGAAAGGTGGGACACTTTGTGCTTCCTTTTAGCTGATTTCCTTGTATTTCTGCAGCAATATTAACGTTATTCGCCACATAGGGGGTAAAAAGAAGAAGAAGAGATACATGATGCTGTACTAGGTATATTAGAGAAAGAGCATAAATATAATTTTAACGCAATTACTCGGTTAATTTATTTTCCCCTTTACTACATCATAAATCTAAGCTCTTATAGACAAGCATAATATCAATTACAGATGGCTATGATTAACCTTCGAAACTGAAAAACAATTTTACCTGAGAATACGACGAAGGATTCGCAATCTAAGAATTCTCTGCAGTATTTTCGTGGCTATTATTCCAAATACTAGAGCTTCCATCGCCAGTATGGGATCCACAGAACTCTGGAATTAAATATATTCTTGTCAAGTAAACAATCTCATAAATTGATGAGTCAAATAAGAAGATAGGAGTAGAAACCTGAAGAATCAAAAGAGCAGACAAGATTCGGATGGACCATGCAACAAAAAGGGATGTGCTTGTATCAATTGATCCATCTTCTGTTGAGATATGCCTGTGAACCACCCAGAAGCCCAACCAGCCTCCAGCCAGAATGACAAAAACCAGTAGAAAGGTTACCGACTGCAACAATCCAGGATCAAATCAGTATTTTTTAGGTAATTAACGTAGTGCATGGATAAATAATACACACACACACACAATGAGATTTAACATGAGCTGGTTAACAGCAAGTAGCCTTTTTAACTAGAAAACGAAAACCCCTTTAGATAAAATAAAACGCTGATTTTTTTGCTTTTATAGTGGAGAAACGATGCAGTTATCAATATTAGCATAACTTACAGCATAGAACATTTCTTCACTGATTCCAGCCCCGGTAAGTATTGAGTGCCAAAATCCGGGAAAGTGGTAGAAGAGAAAAGATACAAATCCGACCTGACAAATTGCAACATATTGAATTAAAAATTAAAAAGTTTAAGTAAATTAAGGAAACAAGAAGGATTTAAGGCTGATACCCACGACAGATGAGTAAATGAAAAGTGAGGACTTTGAACCAGTTGGAAGAAGTTCGTTCGCCTTCTTCAACCCCTGTCAATGACCATAAAACATAGTGTCACATAAAATTTTCCAAACTATGCCAAATTGACTAAATTAGTTGTTCAGATATCAGTGTAAGAGAGACCAGCATTCAGTCTCATTCAAGCATACACAAGAACCTCATCATCAATTCATGTCGAAGATTGTGAAAAAGTGAAACTAAGAATGATTGACACTTGATAAACTTACAGGAAAAATATTATCACAGAATCGCTAATGAAAATGAATGCCATTTCCAGTTATGATTTCAACTTCAGCTTAAACTTTGAGGTGATGGTTTCTCGTGTGGAAACCTCGCCTCCTGCAATGGCAGTCATGGAAATGGCATGGTACCAAACATGAGAACTTGCATTAATGAAAGCATGTCATGCAAAATACATAAATAACAGTAACAATAACAACAGACGATCAATATATGAGAGAGAGAGAGAGACATGGCAGCACAGGTCAATGGCATTATTCTTAAACCTGCGGAATTTTCAAGGGTATGCTTTGGGACAAAATTGATGCCTATCATGGAAGCAAGATTCTGGAGAACTGTACCAGAGTCGAGCATCATACTCTAACGTGATGTACATACTACCAGCAACAACCATGCCAACAACACTAATAGTAAATATCTACGGATAATACTCACCTGACATTTCACCACACCTTTATACTGTATTGAAGGAAGATAATTAAATTACCTGAAAAAAGACCACCACAATCACAAGGATGCCACCACTTGCCATTGTACTGCAGTAGTAAAATACCAACGAGTTGCTCAGAAAGGAGGCCAAGCTCATCATAACTATCCCCAGTGCTAAATACACTACGCGTCGTGGAGAAAATTCTGCCCAGCAATGGAAACAGCCATGTTAACACAAGGATTGAAGTAGGATCTGAACATCAAGTTGAGACATTATTTACCTTCTTCTACAGACACCTCAAAGTTCTCCAAAGATGCACTAACCGTCCTTACATCCAACAACTTGTGCCCAAAAGGCGATACTGACTGAACCCAGGAACCGTTAGAAATTGTCTCCCACTGGTTTTTCGGGCACATTCCAATCTCTAGAGATATATTCCTATAGATTGGATACAACTTGTCAAAACACCAATTTCGATCAAATTACAAGACACTTAGCGGCCATTTGAAACAACTATTGGGGATGGAATTTTCCTTTTTTCTTTTTTCGAAAGTCATTTATTTTTCCACCTCATTTTGAATCTACCTCTCTTTTTCTCTCTATTCCATTTTTAAAAAACTCAAACTTTAAAAGTTTATAACTTTCTTATTTTAAGTCAAAATAAGATTATTCTTAGGTCTAACTGCTCACAACGACGAGAGAGGAATGAAACGAAACCCGTAGCTTTTTTTTTTTTAACACATTTAAGGTTTTTTAAGCTATTAAAATATAACAATTCATTTTCAATTAACATTTTAACCAAACATACATTTCCAAACATTCACTCATTTCCAATTTAAAAAAAAAAAATCTAAAACTCCAACTGCAATTGGTGTTCCAAGCATACCCTAAACAGAGCCTCTTCTTCCATGTGATACTTACTCACCTGTGTAAGCAAACTTCAGCCTTGGGCAAGTGACCACTTGAATTTGCAACTGACACCTTCACCTTCACCGAGTGGGCAAATTTCCCCAGATTCCGAATCCTAGAAAATCCATAAATTCGAACCCTTTCACAGGCCATGGAAATCCCAGGCTTGGATTTAGGACAAACTTTC
Source organism: Ficus hispida (assembly GCA_025413025.1). NCBI lineage: Eukaryota > Viridiplantae > Streptophyta > Magnoliopsida > Rosales > Moraceae > Ficus > Ficus hispida. The sequence goes on from CM046366.1 coordinate 2,923,572, forward strand.
ACCGTGAATTGCAGCTTAGCAGATGGAGCAACCACTGCAAAACCAAATGTACAATATCAGAGAATTATCCCAAATTTATATATTCATATACGTATATGAAATTTGACACTTCGATTTTTAATTTGTATAATGAACAAAAAGTTTGAGCCTTTTCGTCGACAGAGACTAAGATTCGAACTTTCTTACTGGTCCTCATATTTCTCGGCAGCCAAACAGAACCAAACAACATTCAACAGTTTGGATTGAAAATTAACGACGATAGAACCCTAGGTTTGAGAGACTGAAGAAATTGGGAAATTTGAAGAGTGAAAGAGAAGAAGAAGTACCTAAAGAACGTTGAACAGAAGACGAACAAGGAATGCAGAGGAACAGAAGGAACAGAAGGCGAGTAGAGATTAGTACATGCTTAGCAAAAGAAGCCATTTTCTGAAAAGGTAAAGGATTTGATTTTCTCTCTCTTCCCGGCGACGGGAAAAAGAGCGGGAGACATATATAGATGTGTGTGTGTGTGTAACTGCACACACAGGGAGAAGAAGGGCGAGCGTCGAAAATACGGGACCTTGAGGAGGGTAATTATGTCATTTGAGTTTTGACGAGATTGAGCCGGGTTGTTCTAAAGAGACTCTCATGCTCGTTTGGAGCTTTTCTGAAAAATCAATAAAAATTTTTAATTTAAAATATATTTTTTTAATTTAAATTTATCAACAGGTTTAAAATCCTTCAAATTATAAATAGATAGAAATGAATGAATTGATAAGGAAGATAATATTATAATAGGAAGGTTGAGGTTTGAATTCTTTTCAACTTATTATAATTTGAAAGATGAAGGTTTAAATTCTCTTTCAACTTAAAAGTAGTATTTGTACTTACATATACTAAAAAAAGAGAAATGACAAGCCAACTTTAGATCATTTTTTTAGCCAAAAAAAAAAAAAAAAAACAGCAACAACAAAACAAAAGAGCCCCCATATTGCAAAGCACTCACTGAATTTTAAAATATCAATTTTACATCAAAAAAAAAATTTATTTTCAAAAAACTAAAATTTTAAGGTTTTATTCAATTCTCAAGATCAAATTTATGTTTTTCATATCAGTTTTTATCTTTTTAAAAGGCAATAAAAACTTAACAAAAATAATAATTTATTTTTGAAAAATCAATTAACTTCAATATAAAATTTTCATTTCAAACTCGTACATCAAACCCAAGCTAAAAGTCAATAATTTTCTCATTTCAAATTGAAATGAGATTATTTTTATGTCAAAATACTCGTAATGACGAGATGAACAAGCCAAGATTCATTGCTCATTTTTTTTAATACATTTCAAATTTTTTACATTATTTTTTATATCACATAAATTTTTCAAAAGTTTTTTTTTTCAAATACACATTTTCAACCGAACCTCCGAAATATTATATCCAGATATCCCCTAAACAAGTCCTAATTTAGCCCAAAGGGTGGGCCTACTTTTGCACCATTGTCCTTTAACTTTCGCTCATTGCAATTTACTTGTTAAAAAAAATTATTTCTAACAATTAACTCCTTGAATTTAATAGTTCGTTTGGATTCGACATTAATTCTAATGTAATAGATGTATTGAAATATGTATTCAGATGTCTTATTGAATCACTGTATTTAAATAAAATATGAGTTTGGATTGTTTATATTTAATAATCATTCTAGTTGATTTACTAGATGCATAATGTATTGTGTTAGAATTCAATGTACAGAGTGTTTGATCTAAACTCACCATAAAGATGTATGGTATTGGACTCCTAAGAAATAACTATGTGTATTGTGTTAGAATTCAATATACAAAGTGTTTGATCTAAACACACTATTAAGATGTATGGTATTGGACTCCTAAGAAATAATGATGTTAATTTTTCTATCTTTTTTTTTTTAAATCAATAGTCACATTAACATAATGAAGAAGAAGTTTAAGGGTAGTGGTACAAAAGACCTAAAAAAATAAAATAAAAAATAGAACACGATGCTTGGAGCTTGAGAGAAAGGCCACTTGTTGGTATCTAGTCTACGACTGAATGGACTAGAGCTAGAGATAGTCTATCAAATATATATATATATATATATATATATATATACTTTTTTTTCTTTTGCTAAATTCTATCAAATTACTTTAGTTATCTTTTATTTAGCCTCTTCACAATGCTTCTCCGGTGAGTGTCTTCGGCCCGATCTGATTTTTCATTTCGTGAACCAGTCCATTCGAAAATTAGTTCAAGGGGAATTCTTATTTTGGACACTTTTTTCCCCCCTTTATTTTGTGTTTATGGAAAAGGAGAAAGGTGAATCAATTTTGGATCTCATAGCACTTTGGCATTCTAGGTGCTTGTGCAAGTGACATGGATCCACAATACAAATAGATATATATATATATATATATATTTTTTTTTTCATTTGATATCTTAATTTTATTATGTAGTGCTCACAATGATGATTTAAATGAAAATATCTTTAGCATACTGTGTTATTAAAAAAAATCAATTTCAACTTGTTATAGTATAAAATAATTATTAACTCACCTTCTAATAATTTAAATTTTGAGATTAATTAGTAAAAAAAACATAACAACATAACATAAAATTATAAGTACATATCCGTGTATTTGTACTATTTATTTCCCTTATTTTTGTACTTTCTGGACTTTTTTTTAAATTTATGTCAAACTTTCTAATTAATATTTGTCAGCACCTACTCTTATTACTCTTATTATGTTAGAAAGTACTAAAATATAAAATTATTATTAACTCGTCTTCTAATGATTTAAACTTGTCAAACATGCTTAATAACATATAAATATAAATATATATATTTTAGTCCAAATTTAAAAACCACGGTTAATTTTTTGTTACTAAATCATCATAAATTTGAGAACATTTTACTACACTTTTTAAATGAAGAAATAATTTGTCAAAGGATAATTTTTGTTTTCAAAGAATAATTATATATTCGAGAAATCCAATAGATGATAATGATAACAATAATAATCAAAAGCTGAATGGGTTTTCTTTTCAAGTTGTGGAATGGGATGGACACGTATAATATATGTTTAGACGGGTAACAATACCTCTGTTGATCTCGAGATCTCTCTTGTTTTGTGGATAAATATGAAAACAAATAAATAAATTCTTATAAACAAGCAAATATAAGAGATATTTGGTGGAATAGTTTGAGTTGCGATTTTTAAGTTTAAATAATAATTTTTTTAAATTTTTAAAAAGATATAATATGTGTGAGTGCGCGTGGCGTGATAAACTCTCATTTGGGCAAAAAAAAAAAAAAAATCCCTCGAAAACCGACAAAGGCCCATAATGAAAAAACAGAGGCCCGTTAAGGAGACAGAAAAGCCCACGAAAGTCCAAAAGAGAAACCCTAGCGAGGGGGAGGCAGGGCATATACCTCGCGAACGCCTCAGATTCTCGAATCTCTTCGCTCATCTGTTATTTAGGGACTGAAAGCCTCAGCTTCTTATTTCCCTAACTCGCCGCTCCTCTCTCTTTCTCTCTCTTCAGGTTTTTCCTCTCTCATCTTTCTTCTTTCTTTTATGGATCAATGAATTTCTACGACGTTTGTTTGTTTTTTCATTTTTTATTTGCTTGATTTTGTTCGAATTGCTGTGTTTTTGTTATAGTTCTTCCGAATCGTAAGCTAGTTCGTTTTTTTTTTTTTTTTTTAATTTGTTTGGATCGAAACCATTCGAGATCTGAAATTTAAGGTTGAAGCAATATTATTTCGATTCTTTTCTTTGAATCCGGAGAAACCTGGCTTTGTGTTTCTGTTGTTGAATATCTTTTTGGCTTTGCCATAGTTTTTTTTTTTTTTAATTTCTTTTTAGCCTTTGTTTAGATGTTCTTGTATTAAGCTCGAGTCACAATTTTGAAGTGATTTTGTTGTTAATTTTATATGATTGTCTATATGTATGCATAAATATATAGTTATTCGTTGCATGTGCAGATGTTGGGAATGATATAAGAGGTTTTAGATCCAATTTTTTCACCTGACTAAAGTTTTTATTTTTTGAGGAAAAATAAAGTTTTTTTAATCCGAGTAAATTTTGTTTTGGTGGTTTTGCTGATGATTTTAATTGTCAACTTAATGGTTTTTTTTTTTCCTTTTATGTGACAGGTTTTACTCTTGTGATTCTCAAAGACTAGTCAAGATGGTAAGTGCATCGAGCCTTTGATTTTGTTGGATTGGGTTTTTACAGTGATGATTTACACACTTTTTGAATATAATGAGTATTCTTGGTATGTGCAGGTGAAGTTCACGGCGGAGGAGTTGCGAAAAATTATGGACTACAAGCATAACATTAGGAACATGTCCGTTATTGCCCATGTCGACCACGGTATGTTTTTTTGCATTTCATTTTTCAGTTCATTGTGCGAAGTTTCATTTGATTTTCTTGGTTGTCTAGCATTAAACTGGTTTGAGATTTGAGTTCAGATATGGGTTTTGTTTTATCATATAAGTGTATGACATATTCATAAGTTTCACGTTTGCACCTAGATTCTTTTCACACTTGCACCTAGATTCTTAGTACTGAAGCTTATTAAGAATCGGAGAGTATCTAGTTTTCTTTCATTCTCTTCATGTCGTATTTATTCATTATTCTGAATGCGTTCATGTTGTGATGTCTATTTTTTCTGTTTATCAGGGAAATCAACCCTTACCGACTCTCTAGTGGCTGCTGCTGGTATCATTGCACAAGAAGTTGCTGGTGATGTCCGTATGACGGATACCCGTGCAGATGAGGCTGAGCGTGGTATTACAATCAAGTCTACCGGTATCTCTCTCTACTATGAGATAACCGACGAGGCTCTGAAGAATTACAAGGGAGACAGACAAGGGAATGAGTACCTTATCAATCTCATTGATTCCCCCGGGCACGTCGACTTCTCATCTGAGGTCACTGCTGCTCTTCGTATTACTGATGGTGCCCTTGTGGTGGTTGATTGTGTTGAGGGTGTCTGTGTCCAAACTGAGACTGTGCTCAGGCAGGCTCTCGGTGAGAGGATTAGGCCTGTCTTGACCGTCAACAAGATGGACAGGTGCTTCCTTGAGCTGCAGGTGGATGGTGAGGAAGCTTACCAAACTTTCTCAAGGGTTATTGAGAACGCTAATGTGATTATGGCGACGTACGAAGATCCCCTCCTTGGTGATGTTCAGGTCTATCCTGAGAAGGGAACAGTTGCTTTCTCTGCTGGTCTGCACGGATGGGCTTTTACTCTAACCAACTTTGCCAAAATGTATGCCTCCAAATTTGGTGTGGATGAGGCGAAGATGATGGAGAGGCTCTGGGGTGAAAACTTCTTTGACCCTGCTACCAAGAAGTGGACCACCAAGAACACTGGTTCTGCTACCTGCAAGCGTGGTTTCGTGCAGTTCTGTTACGAACCAATCAAGCAGATTATTAGTACTTGTATGAATGACCAAAAGGATAAGCTGTGGCCTATGTTACAGAAGCTTAGTGTCACCATGAAGTCTGAGGAGAAAGATCTGATGGGTAAGGCATTGATGAAGCGTGTCATGCAGACATGGCTCCCGGCAAGTACTGCTCTCCTGGAAATGATGATCTTTCACTTGCCATCTCCTGCTACGGCTCAGAAATATCGTGTTGAGAACTTGTATGAGGGTCCCCTTGACGATATTTATGCAACTGCCATCAGAAACTGCGATCCTGAGGGTCCTCTTATGTTGTATGTATCAAAGATGATTCCTGCATCTGACAAGGGTCGTTTCTATGCTTTTGGTCGTGTCTTCTCTGGAAAGGTATCTACTGGGTTGAAGGTGAGGATCATGGGTCCAAACTACGTGCCTGGGGAGAAGAAAGATTTGTATGTCAAGAGTGTTCAGAGAACCGTCATTTGGATGGGAAAGAGGCAGGAAACTGTCGAGGATGTTCCTTGTGGTAACACTGTTGCCTTGGTCGGTTTGGATCAGTTCATTACCAAGAACGCCACTTTGACAAATGAGAAGGAAGTCGACGCCCACCCGATCCGTGCTATGAAGTTTTCTGTCTCACCTGTCGTGCGTGTGGCCGTGCAGTGCAAGGTTGCTTCCGACCTTCCCAAACTTGTTGAAGGTTTGAAACGTCTGGCCAAGTCAGATCCTATGGTTGTGTGTACCATTGAAGAATCTGGAGAGCACATTGTTGCTGGTGCTGGTGAGCTTCACCTTGAGATCTGTTTGAAGGATTTGCAGGAGGACTTCATGGGTGGAGCTGAAATCATTAAATCCGATCCAGTCGTCTCCTTCCGTGAAACCGTCCTTGAGAAGTCGAGCCGAACCGTGATGAGCAAGTCACCTAACAAGCACAACCGTCTGTACATGGAGGCACGACCGTTGGAGGAGGGGCTTCCTGAGGCTATTGATGACGGTCGTATTGGCCCAAGGGATGACCCTAAAGTCCGATCAAAGATCCTGGCCGAGGAGTTCGATTGGGATAAGGATCTTGCCAAGAAGATCTGGTGTTTTGGTCCTGAGAGCACCGGTCCCAACATGGTTGTCGATATGTGTAAGGGAGTTCAGTACCTCAATGAAATCAAGGATTCTGTTGTTGCTGGGTTCCAGTGGGCATCTAAGGAAGGTGCTCTAGCTGAAGAAAACATGAGAGGTATCTGCTTCGAAGTCTGTGATGTGGTCCTTCACGCTGATGCTATCCACAGAGGTGGCGGTCAGGTCATTCCAACTGCTCGTAGGGTCATTTACGCTTCTCAGCTCACAGCCAAGCCAAGGCTTCTTGAGCCCGTTTACCTCGTGGAAATCCAAGCTCCTGAGCAGGCTCTCGGTGGTATCTACAGTGTTCTCAACCAGAAACGTGGACACGTGTTTGAGGAAATGCAGAGGCCCGGTACACCACTCTACAACATCAAGGCATACCTCCCTGTTATCGAGTCCTTCGGATTCTCAAGCACGTTGAGGGCTGCGACCTCAGGGCAGGCTTTCCCACAGTGTGTCTTCGACCACTGGGACATGATGTCGTCCGACCCCTTGGAGTCCGGATCCCAGGCTTCGCAGCTTGTCGCTGACATCAGGAAGAGGAAGGGCTTGAAGGAGCAAATGACCCCGCTCTCTGAGTTCGAAGACAAGTTGTAAGTTTCTTGTTATGGCGCAATTCGGATTAGGTCGAGGACAGATGAAGAAGGATGAGGAAGCGTATCTGGATCTTAATTTTTCGTTTTTGTTGGTCTTCTTCTCTCCATCTGTTCTTGGCCTCCCATTTTGCTTTTATTTAAGTTTTGTTTTGGAGTATTGGTGTTACAGACGGTATTGTTAGTTCAGTATCCAGTGTTATTTAGAGACATTGTTTTTCCTTCTCATTTTTTTTTTGGTTATAAAATTTTGTCTGTGTCGGTGGTGTGTTTTTTTTTTAAGAGAACAATATGAAATGCTATGTTGATTTGTCGTGTCATTACATTGCTTTACGTTTTGAACCATTACCAGCCTTATGATTTGGAGATGATGCTATTTTGATGTTTTGGGATTATCATTATCATTTACTATTATTTTCTTTATGGATGTGAGTTCATAAATTTGATATCTTGTTTTTGGTGATCACATGGCCATAGGTATAGGGTATATGAAAGATTTTCAATACATGCCCCCCTTTTTTTTTGTGTCGTTTTTGTTATAAATGAGGAAAATGGGGAAGAAAGAGCGGACCTCTCTCATGGTGTCGGAGATATTAAAATTAGGGGTTTTTTTTTTTTTTGGTAGTAGGATTTGAATCCTCTCATCCGAATATTTCCAAAAAAAAATGGTTGAAAAATTCTTTAAATAATTCTATGAACCGTATCCTTCTTTTTCACTTTTTCCTCCTTTTAAACAAGCTCTCAAGTTGAAAGAAAAGATGGGAAAATGAAGAAAGCTCTTAAAAGAGAGGAAATTGAACTCGTCTTAAAAGAGAGGAAATTGAACTCGTCGTGTGTGTTTGGGTAATGATGAAAACACCACCTTTCTGGCTAAATAAAACATCAAATTATTGTCGACATGGGAAGAAACACAATCATAGTGAGCAAAACTAGTTGGGATTTGGTCGTTCTATTAGCAACCCCTAAGAAATGCATCTTTATTAGCAGAAGATCATTTGCATTAGTAGAGGAAATTCATAAACGAAATTCATCCAACCCATTACAAATTTCTCTCTGACACTTGGAAGAAGGGCTCGAAAAGAGTAAACTGACAGCATCTTCCTCATGGAATCTCTTGCCATGACTTGTTCCGTCTCTGAGCTTAAATCTTGCCAAGTTTGAATTTCTAGCCGTCGCACCCATCTGGATCAGCCTAGTCTCTTGCTGAGAGCTTAACACTACACCGCGGGACTGAAAAAAAGAAAAGAAAATCACAAATTATGGTCAAAGAGATGGTCGTTTATCATTAATTCAGACTACTAGAGTGAATTTTTTTTTTAATTACTCCGCAAATATAATACATGTTAAGAATGTTAAATGTGTTTTGTTACCTCAAAAAATCCTGCTTTAGTTTTAAGTCCAAGCTCTTTGTTTGGACTATGCATCCACTGGCATGACTTGTAGATTTCTTTTGAGATTGAGATCCTACCGGTAAAAGCTTTTTCCTTCTCTAATTTTATAGCATCAATCTTTGGAGGCCGTGGCACAAATGCTAAGCTATTAGCTTTCTTATGATAAGCAATCACGGCCTTACAAATTCCTGCAAAACATTATCGAAAAAAGTTGGAAAACATTATTATTATTATTATCCGAAATTTGTTAATTTTGCATATGACAAAGTTAAGTCGAGGTACGCTAACCACATAGACCAACAAGCATCCCGGGTAGTCAAAGTCATCAGAATGTGGCTTCCTCATTCGTTCAGGATGAAACTGGAGCTCCACTAAAAACTTACCCTTTTGAGAATTATGACAATTTGGATCATAGAATCCTTCGATCAAACCATCCGGTGCAAAAGCCATGGGAACAAATCTGTTGGCTGGTTTTTAACGCCTTGATGGTGATAACTACTCACAGAAATATCCATCTTGAAACCAACCGTGCAAAAGAGTGTTCTCCACCATTTTATGGCATGTCTATGCCCATCATAATCACTATGGTTCGTGTGAGACACTTTGTGGTGATTTTGTGTGCAAAAAATTTCTCTTTTTTGATGTCTTGGTAAGGGCGCCTCCACATGCCACATTTAGTATTGGGAACCTCGGCAAATTCCCAAATATGGTATGCCTCTTTTGAGGCAAAGCGTCACTACTTTTAGCTCAATCAAGTCCTTTTGTTTGTCAATGGGCGGGCAATATCCTTACGTCTTCTAGCTTTGGGTGAGAGACTATTGTTTGATGATTTAGGATCATTGTAAAGAGATGGATCGATGTCCTCTCCTTCGCAGAGGAGAACACCATGAAAGGGCTTGAGGCTCCCTAGCGATTTTGTCGACGCCTGAAACTCGTGGTACATGATGGGAATCGCCCCGTAACCTACAATTAGGTCCAGATGATATTCCCCCGAAAATGAAGATATTGTTAATGCAATGAAGCAAAGATTGGATGGAAATTAATGCACAAGAACAACTCTATTAAAGAATAAATATCGGTGAATTTCAAAAAATAATTATATCCAAAAGATATGGACACAAAATTTATATCCTGTTGATTGTATTTCATAACCAAAAGTTTGTTTGTTCGTTTTTTTGTTTTACAATTCAACTAGGTTTTTTTTTTTCCCGTGTCCTGGTATAACTAACTAAGATGATCTAGCTAGTAGTAGTTAGTTCACCCCCAACCTTTTTAAGTTACTGAGGTTGGAAAAGCAACTTTAAGGTAAAACTTGTGTATGAGTAGGAACAACGTTAGGGATACCCTGCGGTGTCCAATACTACATATATTTTTTTTTTTATAAAATAAAAAATGGATTATAAGGATAGATGTTAGAATACTCAGGTAATCCTAAGGAGGTGAATGTCCCTCTGCTTGATATATGGATCCCTCATGTGGATTGCCTAAATACCCCGACTAACGCGGTGGTGACGACTCAAACTCAAGCATTTAGCAAGGAGAACGAACGTCCTACCAACCCACCTAAGAGACGTTGACACCAATACTACATACTTAGATTGAATAATATGATACTCATGAACAGTATCTACTTTTCATGAGTTGTGATGTTTTAGATGAATAGGAAAAAAATGAAATACTTGAAAAGAAAAATCACAGATGATTTTTGGAATTTCGTTATTTGAAGGATGTGTAAATATTTTATTTTCATTCTAGGAGATTTGTATCACTATTAGTATTTGTGACTTATTCCATCAATGAAAGATGGCAAACCATGTACAAAAATCTCTCACTTTGACTCTGTATATACAAAAGCATTCAGATAACACGAGTGAGTTCTAGAATTAGGCTGACAAAAAAAGCCACATTAAAAAAGAAAAGGAATTTATGGATTTTTTTGTCGACCTAGTTCTAGAAATCATAAATATATAACAATATTATAGTACCAAATAAGAGCAAAACTAAAGGTGTATTTGCAGATGAGGCATAATACACGAGTTTAATTAAATATAACAGGTGAAAAACTAATTTAAAAGATATTCTTAATATTATCCAATGAAAGATTTATCATTATTACTTCTCTTGTGAGGGAGCTAAATTAATATTTAATCATGTGAAGGAAGCCGAAGATTAATTATAATTAATTAGTTATTACTTATCAATAATGAAGCCTTTAATTCGTTTTGGCAAAGTTGTATCCATTTTCTGAAAAGTAAATTTTAATCATGCGCCATGCCCTAATCCATGCAGATATCAATCGACTTTTTATTTTTTATTTTTTGGAGAAGTTATTGATCAAATTTCTTGTCGGCAAAGTAATCTTTAAAAAATTAAAATAAATGAATTAATTTAGGCATGTGCGGATAACATGTCGTAAATATCACTTATTAAAATCTTAAAGACTAAAAAAAGTGATAATAAAAACTTGAGTACACATGATGATCATGCAAATAAATAAATAAATAAATATTAGAAATGTAAATCACTTATCTTCTCCTCTTCTCAATAATTAGGCTATATAGTATGTACTCCCAAAATTTTGAAGATGCCTTTCCATGTTTGGTACTGCAAAAGTACTCGGTAAATAATCTAGAATCTTGAAGATATATAGTTTCATGAGCATGTGTTATACATATTTCGTGCAAGTAACCCAACTCTATAATTTTTTTATTTTTTTATTTTTGAAATGAATTATATTTTTTTTTTCTTTTGTAATGATAATGAATTAGAAGTTGTTTGTCTATTGAAAATCTTTTGCTTTTACATTTATTTGTTATTATTTTTTTCAGTTTGTATGCAAAGGAAAACAAGAGGTACCACACGCATCACAATGCAGAATTAACCATTCTTAATACAATTTAATTGAATTGAATTTTAGGTAATAACCTTATTCACTCTTCGGAAAGAAACGAAACACAAATAGAGAGATGGAGAGAGGGGAAGAACAATAGGCCTGTATATGATTACTAAAAGGCAATTTTTGCTGGGCTAAACGACAATCAATCCTGAGAAAATGGGAAAACAGCTTTTCAAATAGATACATTTGTGTTTTTCCTCTCTTAATATTTGTTTGGATGGTTGACCCTTCACACTTATTTAATTGAAGGTTAAAAAAAAATGAAACCATTATATAGTTGGACAATAATTAGACATGTATTTTAGGAGGGACCATCCTAATATCACCCATTTTAGGAACAATTGGGCCTTTACAAAAGAAAGGGGTGGATGAGTTGATATGGAAAGTAATTTTAAGAATCTCACCAACTCTCCAACTCATGAAAGTTGTAAATTCTATCTGCATGGTATACCGAAATGGAAAATGATGGGACCATTATAAACCTTTTAGTTTAGCCCAAAAAAAAAAAAAGTACAAAAGGAATGTCGTACAAGAACATCAATCCTCTAAGGAAAATAACAGTACATGATAGTTTTACGTAAATAAATTGAAGTAAGTAATAAAATTTTAAAATATTTAAAATAAATAATAAATTTATTAAATAAATAAATATTTTATTAAGTAAGTAATAAATTTATTGGATCAAAAACACATTTACAAATATTTATAAGATATAAATAAATCATTAATCTGTTAGTATTCTTTACTCTAAATATTTTCAAAACCTACTATTTGTTTCAATTATTTTCTGAAATTTTCTATTTACTTCTCCCATTTCCTAAGCCAACTAGAATAAGGAACCTTCTTATTGCTCACATTCTCATTTTTGTACCGTTATATTATAATTTTGACCTTACGTTGAATACAATATAAATAAGTAAAAATAAAATCTTATAATGTTTTAAATATCTTTAGACTCATGACTTTCCTTTTCTTGTTTCAAAATCAAATTAAGGACATCATTCTTATAAGAGGGCATAATATAAAAGAAAACTGAGGGAACATATTTTTCCTCAAATTTTTTTTCTTTATTTTATTTTTTAAGCTCTAAACGGCAAGAACTTCTCCCAAACGACAAGGATTTTATTAACTCTCACACGGTCAAACGTTGCGCTTCATTAAACACCATTATTAAGTCGACCAAACGACTTCAACTTCCACCAACCAGCACACCTGAGTGGATGAAACGACGCTCACAAATAGGTGTACATATATTACACACACACACACATTTATATGTATGTATATATTTCAAACGACATGTCGCATCAATCCTTTTAAGTTTTAACAGGTGGGAGGATAAAGACGAAGACACAGGTGCATATTCCAGCTTTTCTTTTCTTTTCTTTTCTCGGCGGCCAAACGGGCCATTACATCGCATGTTGCAAAGGAAAATTTCCAAGTTTCTCTGTTACAACCTGTCAACTGGTCAGAATTCCTCCAGGTAATAAGAATTCGAGACCCAGTTTTGCACTTTACCATGATTCGGTAATGCTTTCAAGAAAGTGTCTTTGATACTAAGCCTGGAAGGTGTGCCCGCCAAATGTTTGCTTATATGTCTCAAAGAAAAATTACCTCTTTTAGCAACATTCAGAGGTACAAATCCTCTCAAATATCAAATTATATGTGGGTCCCAATGAGGTATAAATCCAGTGGAGGCAGACCCAAGAGTAAAATCTACCATAGAGTCCATGAACTGGACAGAGTCATGGACTTGCAGAAGAAACCATCCTTGATCCTACAGCTCAAGTCCATCATCCAGTCGCAAAAACATCAGTCTCTTCTTCTCCGGGACCTCGAGAAAGAAGTTGGGTTTGTCAAGAAATGGAACTTCATGGCTGCCATTGAGAAGTACCCTTCAATATTTCATGTTGGTGGGGGTAACAGAACACCCCCATTCGTTAGGCTCACTGAGAAAGCAGAAAAGATCGCAGGTGAAGAAGCGAAAGCAAGGGAGTTAATGGAACCTGTCTTGGTCAAGAACTTAAGGAAGCTGTTGATGTTGTCAGTTGATTGCCGGGTTCCTCTTGAAAAGATCAAATTTGTTGAATCAGACTTGGGTTTGCCTAATGGTTTTGAGAAGTCATTGATCCCGAAGTACCCCGAATTCTTTTCGGTTAAGGATGTCAATGGGAAAGCTTGTGTTCACTTGGAAAGTTGGGATTCTTCATTAGCAGTCACTGCCCGGGAGGAGAAACTTGCAAGTGAAGGAATACTGACCTCTGCTGGTAATCCAAGGAAGATTAGGATATCGAAAGATGGTAATTACCCCGGCCCACACGCATTCAAAATGAGTTTCCCTGCCGGTTTTAGACCGAACATGAGTTATCTTGAGCAACTGGAAAAGTGGCAGAAGATGGAATTCCCTTCTCCGTATCTGACCGCAAGGAGATTCGATATTGCTGATCCGAAAACGAGGAAGCGCGTTGTCGGGGTGCTATATGAGCTCCTGAGTTTGACCATGGACAAGAGGATGACATCTGCTCAATTGGATGCTTTCCATTCAGAGTGTTTCTTACCATCCAAACTGCTGCTTTGCTTGATAAAACATCAGGGCATTTTTTACATCACTAATAAAGGTGCAAAGAGTACTGTTTTTCTTAAAGACGCTTATGATGGACCAAACCTGATTGACAAATGTCCCATGTTGTTGTTCCATGACAAATTTGTAGCACTTTCTGGTAGGAGAGATATCAGTGCATCAAATGAGATGTCTTCTACAAAGCATGTTTACTGAAACCTTAATGGTTTTTTTTTTTTCTTTCTTTCTTTTTAAGCATGCATACACAATTCCAATTCTTATTCCTATCCTTTAGCGCATGATATGAACTTTAATTCTGAAAGACTAAAAGGGAGAAAGAAGTAAATATTAGTTTTCAGAAAATAATTGAAGTAAATAGTAGCTTTTTAAAATATTTAGAGTAAATAATAGTAAATAACAAATTTATTATATAAATTATTTATTTTATGTATCTGTTATTTAGCTACTAAAATCTTCTATTTTCCTGGTAAATTTTATTTACTTTAAATATTTTAAAACCTTATTTACTTTAATTATTTTCTTAAAAGTGCTATTTACTATTATCTCTAAAAAATTTAAGCCTTTTTTGGGGACAAAAATAGGACTCTTGTGCATCTTTAGACTCATAGATTACAACAAAATTATGTTAAAATGAGAAGAATAATAATACACATCATGAAAAATTTTGTAGAACCGGACGGTTTGAGCGAAGAGTTTAGGCCATGTGATATGAAAAATTTGTTCTTGATAATACCCGGAAAAAAAAAAAAAAAAAAAAAAGTTGGTACAACAATCATTTGGTCATCTAAAAGGTATTATGAGCCCAATTAAGTAGAATTGGAGTGTAGGGGAGTGTAGAAGCTGCCAAGATTGCTCAAAACACACATCTTTAAGTGGCAAGTCCAATTAATTAATGGGCTCTTGGCCCAATTTCTTAAATAGAGGCTCAATTCGGCCCAATCTCATAAAGGGAACAAAACACCATTCTTGTTTGAGGTCCTTCAAAGCTTTTTGCTTAAAAATTCATGTGACAATAAGTGGGAGATTTAAAGACCTTGCAATGTTGTCCACTAATTACTCCTAACATGTAATCCTTAAAGTTTGTAAAAAGTGAAAACAACTTATGGGTCGAGATTGTGATATGGTATTGAGTAGGACTTTAAACAGAATAAAGGGTGAGAGAGTGAGTTAGGAATCACAACTCTAAGGGAAAAAAAAAAGGCTAGAATCCACTTGTTATACTAGTGCACATTAAAGAGGACTCATGAGATCTCAAAACAAGCTCCAATTTCATTGGCTCACATTATTATGCCAAGTTAGTGTTTTTTTATGGCTTTTTTTTTTTTTTTTTTCGGGGTAGAGGGGTTTGTCTCAGTGGCCTATAATTGACTAAAATATGCTTTGAACCAAATCCTAGCTGTATATGGTTGAACATAGGCACGTTTATGATCCCTATTCTCTCTTTTATACCGAATCTCACTTTAATTATGCAAACCATGAATAAAGTCACAAGTAAGGAAAATAAAAATAAAAACCCTTCTTGTTTCTTCCCTCCTCTCTTTGTTCTCTTACATAGTTTTTTTTTTTTTTTTTTTAATGCAAGCCAAGTTGTAACCCACCCAAGTGTCTAGTACTCCTCTTTCTTTCCCACAAAATTACATCAAACAAAGTCAATTTCAAGTATCTCCCAAAATTCTTTCTTGCTACTTCTAGAGGGCATTTTTTTTATGGGACAAAAATTTTTATGTGTGTGTGTTTTTTTTTTTTTTTATATATAATTAGGTGTAAAGATTTATCATAATCCTTATCTGCTCAAAGTTATTCCCAACCTATCCAATCACTAAATCACAAAATCCAATTTCATGATCATGTGCATTTGGTAGTAATACGTCTCTTTTTAGATTGAAAATGGACCCTTATTATAATTCTTATTTATTTATTATTAGTTTTGGTGTCGTTTTTGGACATTTTTGTAGTGGGGTCAAGCATGGCGACGTGCAACTTGTGTGTGGGGTGTGACACGTTTCTTGTGCTGCGGATCTCAAGTATATTTTGTACTTTAGTTGCATGTCAAAATATTTAGGCACCATCTTTTTTGGCTTCTTCTGTCTTTGATAAAATTAGTTGGCCTTCTTTGTCACTTTCGATGATTTTGACAGCTTTTTTTTTAATTTTTTAATTTATTTTTTGGGGGTAGTGGATGTGTAACCAAACCTTTCAAAACAAACCCTCCACAAACAAAAGTTTTACTTGTGTTCTATGACGACATTACACCAAGATAGCAAAAGAAAATGAAAACACAAGGTCACGAGAGAGAGAGAGAGGTGAATTTTTCTCTAAATTGTGATTCTATTAAATGAATTATTATGCAATATTGGGGGGTGTGGACCTTGGACTGGATGTGATGTGACAGAAAGTACTGGAAGAGATGGATAAGATTTGTTTGTGAAAGTGATGCATGTGAAATACATGCACATATAAGAAGAAGAATCACATTATGGAATTTAGAAAGACCCCGAGGCATGTTAGAAGGTAGCTTTCACAAACAACCACCAATATATGCCACCCATGTTGTGGTGTAATGGTCACGATGTCTTTTTTATATCTCCTTACTCTTTCTATTAAGCTTTAAATTACATAGTATTTATTAAAAACCATGCTATAACTTCGATTATTGAAATATTGGACTAGGTGGTAAGCAGTAATGGTCCTAAGTGGAAAGCTTGGTGAGACTAGGTATAGGCCTTGGTCACTCATCGGTGGTCTCCATAATACTAAAAAGCTGAAGGGGCATGAGAACGGAACGGATATCACCTGATTCCCCTATTTTAGAGAGGGGACAAAAAAGCAACCACCAATATAACAAGTGAACCAGTAAGACTCTATAATTTTTTATAAAGGTAAGAATTTGAATCTCCACTTAATGATTTATAGATAGTCATGTTTATTTACATGGATTCAATTTATAAGTCAATTTATTATGTTACATTCTATTTTATTTTGATGTTATTATTACCTATTTAGTTTACATGATATTTTAATTAATGTGATATAATATTATAATTAAAAATTTTAATTGACATGTTATAATATTATTAGAAGAATATAAAAGACATGAAAAAAAGTAACATAAGAGATGAATCCAATTTACATGCCAGTCAATCTAACCCGAAATTAAATGAGTACTTTTCCATTAAAAAAATGAAGCGTTAACAAGCGATGTGTTCACAATAAAAACTGAAACCAAAAAAAAAAAAAAAAAAAAAAACAATATTGCATGTTTTTACACAATTATTTCCTGGTCAACTAAGCTAGATAGCCAAAGGAAAAATATGCAGAGAAATAGATGAAAACACAAGGAAACTTCTTGAAAATTTATGACTATCATAAATTTGACAGAGGGAAAAGGGGCAAAAAAAAAAAAAAAAGGAAAAGAAAATGATGGAGAGAAATTTCCTGGCTAGTAGAATAAAATTAAATGATTGATGATATTATTCATTATTATGATCTAGAAATATCTTAGGTACTACTATTTCATGAATATATATATATATATATATGTATATACACACACACACACAACATGGACCAAAATAAATGGAGTATAAAGGGGTCCATGTTTCGTATATTGTAAGACATGGAGGGGACATGTCTTAGCCTGTGCAATCACTATCCATTCATTATGAACATAAGTCAGATTGATTAACCTTTTTTATTTTATTTTATTTTAAAGATCAATATATATAGAGTATATCTTTACAATTACAGTTCATTGTGGGCCCATTTTGAGGCCCAAATGAATTAATTCGGACAGTGTTTGGTTGCCTAATAGGGCCCATTTTTGTTGTGACAAATATGGGGTGCTTCACAGGGTTGCCGCCGATCCATTATGAATGTGTGAGAGAGAGAGAGAGAGAGAGAGATAAAGAGATGTCATTCATTGCCATATAGACTTGGGAAAAAGAAGAGGAGAAAAAAAAAATCAAATCAAATCATACTTAAAAAAAAAAAAAAAAGGAAGAAGAATTATAATGGTAACACCACTATCAATGCCAATGTTACCTAATGCTACTTTCAAAAGTGAAGGTCTAATGATTTAAAGTCTAGTTCTATCTATTATAGATAAGTGGAACGTTTTAAATTCAAATTATGGGGAAAAAAATTATTGTGGAAAAAAGCATGGCCAATGTGGAACTATATATTAAAATATATATATATATGTATATATATTGGAGAGGGGGGGAAAAAAAGGAGGAAAAAAGGAAAAGGTATAGAAAGTCCAAGCTAGTAATTAGTTCATGATATCAACATTGATGGTGACTATATGAGATAGAGAGGTGGTCATTTTCGTTCCTTGCACTACAATTTTATGCAACTTTTATATATATATACACACACACACACACACACTATCTACTGTTCATTGACATTACAATGCAGCCGCTAGTGCTTATCACTTGAATTATTAAGTCATTCTTATGACATGTGCAATACAATTGCATGTTGTGAAGGTTGGTTGGTGGCTTCTTTGGTGCTTCCTCATCCTCATAATGCTATTTCTATTATAATTATTTTTTCTATTTTTTTGTTTAAATGTTTGAAAGATATGATCTTAGAAAATATATTGTTCTAAACTAATGATGAGTATTGATGAAAATGGTGATTTGTGATATGTTTTAATAATTCCTACGTATTATCAATACGAAATCAGAAAATAGTTTCGGTGGTGACATATAAAAATTAAAGATAATTTTCTAAACTAAAGACATAATTACATATTCAATTATTGAGGGTGAATACAATGGTTTTTTTTTTTCATATAAAATGTGTGTATAATTAAATTCTACATAAGATGTAAAAGTAAAAATTAAAATTTTAAAATCTTTGAATGGGGTACAATTATAATTATCTTATAAATGGAAGGCACGACTGTAGTTTTATGAAAATTTTAGTTAGAAATAAATTTTTAAAAAATTTGAGTGACTTGTATGTGGTTTCGCCCCTCAAATTATGTGATTTGTAAGATTGAGATATGCTTAAAAGTAGTTAAAATTTTTAATTTTTTGGAGAGCTAAGTAAAATCTCAAAGGATATGTGAATGAAAAAAAATAAACATTTTTTTAAACAATATTAACTTATGCTTTGTTTGTTAACAATGTTTAACTCCAACTCAATTGTATTTTTTTAATCTTAATTTTTGTCTTTTTTTTAAACGGTCAACAAAATTATAAATATTTTTTAAAAAGACAACTTAACTCAAACTTAAAAATTTTATCTCAATTCAAACTCAACTCATTCACCAAACAAATCCTCCATGAAACATCCATTAATTCAATTACCCATTCATATACAAGTAAATGCTACTGCATGCCTATTGTACCTGAAATGAATAAATAAATGAATGAATGAATAAAACCACTAGGGTGGCATCCCAATAAGCCAGTGCCTAACTGAAAAGAAAAGTTGGTCTGGATTTGGTCCTTTAGATTTTATGTAATCAACATTAATAGCAATAATGATTTGCCATGTGTTGGTAAGGTATTAGATGTATGTGTGTGTATGTATGTATATGTGTATATATATATATATATATATGAAGAGGGAATTAATAACCGCTCAGATTCCAAAGAAAAAGTGAGCCGTCCGTAGTCTGATTAAAATTTGATAATGATATTTGTAGTTGGGTGTAATTTTTGGATATTCATTAATCTCTCTTTTCCTTGTCCGATTAGTCGTTGATTGGACATATAATACAGTAATAATGTAGAGTAAAAGAAATACAGTAAAACTATTAGTTAGAGATTAAAAAAGGTTTAACAATACACCAAAGACCTTAAAGAAAAATTGTAGTGAATAACATTTTTTTAAGAAAATAATTAAAATAAATAATAAAAATTTTAAGTAAATTTATTATTTATACTCTAAATATTTTAAAGATCTATTATTTACTTTAATTATTCTATAAAGGGGTACTTACTTTTTTTTCCTCCCAAAAAAACAAAACAGAAGGGGTTGATTTAATTTTATCGTCCTAAGTTTTGGATTCATTTCCAAATTAAACGCAAGATTTTGTAATGGGCCCTATCATATTTCCCAAATTCAGACGAATTGTCGGCAAAATGATATTGTGCACTTCCATATTGGTGATAATACCAAAGCTTTTTTTTTTCCCCCCCCCCCCCCTACCTTCCATCCATTAATATGGTCCAAGTGATATATATGATTCTTTTGTAATGTCACCTTCAAACCTCCCAAGCTCTCACGTCTACTTCACTATTAGGATGTACAACTTTCAAAAAGGGTAGAAAAAAAAAGCGAGAAATTTAAAAAAAAAAAAAAAAAAATAGTACACCCCATCTCCCATTGTTGTTGATTGGAGATAATTTTCATTATTAGAATGATAACACTGTCAATATTTTAATTAAGCAAAAACAATCAAATTAGTCTATTCACCAATCCCAATTCATTGTTACTTACCATTTGGCATAGCTAGGAAATCCATATATATATATATATATATATATATTATCTCTCTTGGGCAGCTTGGTGTGTGCCCACTCACCTCAACCAAACAACATGAATGATTTCTAGTGGTTAGCTTTTGCAGTGGTGGCTAATGTAGACAAGAAGGAACTATTAGCACTTTTAGACAAAGTTGCCACTAATGAGAGAGAGAGAGAGAGAGAGGGAAAAAAAACACAATAATTATAACCCAAGATGGGGGGAGTTGGGTTCACAACCACAATCTCCAAGAGCCTATTAATGGGGATGAGTGAGACTAGATGGTCACAGGCACATGGGGATATATATATATATATGTATGTATGTATATGTGTGTGTGCATTTTGTAAGTGGGAGAAGCTGATGTTTACACTTGAATAGAAAATAAAACATGCCAAAAATCTGTCAAAAAGGTAAATTAAAACACCCCCAAGGAAAAAAGAATAGTACGTAACAGTTGATACCCCTTTACTCCCTTTTATTATTATTATTATTATTATTTCTCTTTTTCAATGTTTCATCCATAGTGGGGATTTCTCGATTCAAAACTGCAATAAATAATGTCTCTATCTTTAGCCTTACTCCATCCAAATATATAATTCTATATATATGTGTGTGTGTGTATCTCACACACACACCAAATTCAACCTTTGTAAAGTATACTCATGGCTGGTCATTGAAATTCCCACAAAAAGAAAGCATAAAAGAGAGAGGAAGAAAAGAAAAATAAATTTCATTAGATTATTGAGTTGAGTGTGGAGATATGATATCTAGGTGAGTGAATGGTTTTTTTATGCCCCCCCTGATCTTTTCTTTTTTGGGGGAGTTGTGGATTCTTATCTCTTGACCCACCTGCCTTTTTTAAAAGACAAATATATAGCCCATTACCCTTACATAGGAACATGAGAATATATTTATATATATATATATAGAAGAAAGAGGAACGGATGAGGAAGGAAGCACAATGGGAACTCTCTTGCCTGACTTTTAGGTTTCTATTAACCTAAAAGTAGTGCCTCATCTTTGAAAAATAATGATAATTTTATCCACATAAGAAGACAAAATAAAACTTAACATATATAAATAATTGGTGATTATCAGGATGGGTGATGACAATAATCATATCTAGCTAAGATTACTTTGTCATTACAAGTAGACAATTACATGAATTCTCTTATATATATATATATATATACACACACACACTAGAGAGGCTTTTTATTACCTAGGGTTCGCTTTCGGTTAAACTTGTGAGTCATTTATATATATATATATATAGTTATATATCTCTACACGTATAATTTGTAAGTAGTTAAGAAATGGTACATGTTTGGGACCATAAAAAATTCTAATTTGACACGGCCATATGTCTAGCTAGCTAGCAAGGTCTTATCAAATTTTTGATCAAGTGACTTGTGATATGGAGGGTTTGTGGGGTCCTCTTTTTTGTATAAAGATGAATATGTGTGTATCTGTTGTGAGGAGAGAGAGAGAGAGAGAGAGAGAGAGAGAGAGAGAGAGAGAGAGAGAGAGGGGAAAAAAGAAGCAACAAAATCAATTCTAAGATGATGGAGAGTAGTACATGAGTGCCCCCTTTCACAAGGGAAGAAAGTTAGGGTTCCCACCATGGCCCCCAGTCCCTCTTTAACTGGATCCATATTCTATGCTTTTGCCCTGTCCATTTACTTGGGCACAGCCCCACCTCAACTCAAAATATGGAATATATACATATATATATACACACACACATTTATATATATACATATACATGCATATAGATGTGATTTATATATATATTATCAAAGTGGACAACTTATGTGACACACACATTTCCATCTTACTTTTCACCAAGTCCCTCATTCCCTAGCTAAATCAAAAGGGCTTTTTTTTTTTTTTTTTTTTTAATTATTAACTTTTGGGTTTTTGAAGAAAAGCACAAACCATGGGCCTAGGTACTTTAAGAGGAGAGTGTCCTTTTTATGTCCTCACAAGAAAAATGCTATTGGGTCAAGTGTCACTTTCCTCATCGTCGGCATTTTAGTTGGCCTTATGTGCGTGGTGTGTACGTGACGATGAGTTCTACTTTTAAATTTTGATTTTTTTTTAAGAGCATGCTCTTGATTACATATTTATTATAGTTTTCTATTATTGTTACACTTTGTAATATTTATGTTCAATTAATATCATTAGGGGGGTGGATATGGCCCACTTGAAATGGATGTGTGATTCTATAAAGGGGGACCTAATCAAGCAACGAAGTTGGATTAGTTTAGTTTATTCACATGTCTTTTTCTTTGAGAGGAGACATGGGATTGTGTTTGTATTACTTGCCTATCTTTAATTAGTGCATTATAATAATGTGTGTTTTCTAGCTAGATGATGGTTTGGTTAATACATTTGTTATTAGCAAAAAAAGCAAAAAAAAAAGAAAAAAAAAAGAAAAATAGAGGAGGTTTTAGAATTCCAATGTGCAATGCATCACTCTTAACAAAACAAACTTCACGATATGTGCCATCTTGATTAAAAAAATAATAATTAAAAAAAATACTATACTTAATTCCCCTTTGACGATCCCTATAATATATCTCCAAAGATACCGCGAGACTAAATATTAAAATGATAAATATAAATATATAAGTAATACAGTCGTGATCGAATAAATCTTACGATGGTATAATCTGGGTCCACAACCATATATACGTATGCACTAAGCTCGTTTCTAATCCACAACCGACCCTTTTCTATTGCTAATTGAATCCGTGATACTTTTGATGATAATTTTGATTTCTTTAATATATGGTCATGTTAGGCTGTGCTTTGTATATTAAACTTTTAAAAAAGAAACGAATCATTGAATTTGAGCAAGATTATTATTTTAAAAATCTATCCTAGGGTCAAAACTAGTGTTATAAAAAAAATATAATTATTAGATGGAGTACTCAAACTAATAATAATAATAATAATAATAAATCAATTGCAGGCGAAGCATGGTAGGGGTCCATTCAAACTGTTCTAACTGATTGCTTAACGTATGAAGCTGCATAATTAATAATGAATAGTTATATATATATATATATATATATATTGTTAATGAATATATGATGGGAAGGTTAAAAAGAAAAGAAAAATAAAATAAAATAAAGAAAACCATAAATTATTTTTCCATAGCCGCCTGTACATACATGTTGATGACGCAATAAGTTTGAATTGCTTCCACTATAATCAAGCATAATCAAGCTTAGAAAAGTTTGAACTTCTAATACACTTCTCTCTCAAACCTTCTAACAACAATATTAATCCCAACATTTTTTTTTTTTTTTTTTTTTTTGCAATTTTAAAACTTGTCATGCCCTTTAAGAATGCCTCTAATAAAATATAGTAAAATATCATTTGATGGCAGTTTGTTCACATCTCTATACATAATATGCTCTACAATATTTAATGGATGCATATACATATATATATATATATATATATTATTTTCCTTTTCTTAAATCTTTTGCTATGATTTTCTCAACCATTATTCTTCCCAAAGGCAAGTAAAGGATAGGGCATCTGACATAACATGATAACGACCTCAATGTGTTTTAATAGAAGAAATGAAGAACCAACTGGCAATGGCATTGAAATTTCACCAAATGAGACTGCCCTAACCATCCAACATAAATATACAAGAAGGATTCTTTTGTCACGAATTAGAAGTGCATACGGAAAGATAAATATATATATATATATATATATGTGTGTGTGTATATGAAAACAAAAAGTTGTTCTGAATTTTGGGATTTGGACAAATATTAGAGTTAGCTAGTCATATATATAGAACAATGGGTCAATGTAAGAAAGGGTATCCATTGGAATGGTTGGCCTTAATTTGTATTAGTTTTTTGCATGTGGGTCGTATACATAGAATGTATATGATCACGCAAACTGTCAAATATATATACACACACACATACATGTGTATGGATAGGAGCAAGATTTATTCGAATAGAAACTTAACCTAACCAAGGCAAAGTCGAATCAAGAAATTTAAAAAAAAAAAATATATATATATATATATATATATGTATGATAATGACTAAGAAATTAGCATGGAATCATTTAATTTCACCTCAAAATAAAATTCAATAAAATAATTTTGTAGACAAGTTGCGTGGAGATGGACAAAGTTTAGATAATGACAACGTGCTTAAAGATCAATTTTTACGTATGAAATTTGATCGGTTCTGTCTTGAGCATTATTTATATAAATATATATATGTATAAATAGTGATGCAAACTTGGATGAGAGGAAAGAACATTCTGCAAAAGAAAAAATGTTGTTATTAGGATTCAATTCAGACATTTTTGTCATTTGGCTAAAAGTTCCAAGGAAAATACTCGAATAGTTAATGGAGACATTGTATCAAATAGTTGTCAAATGATTTTCTACCATCCAATTTTATTTTTTCGGAAAATGAAAAATAAAAATTTATATATATATATATATATAATTTTAATGATCTGGGTATGTTCAAACGCAGGCCAAAAAAGAATCCCCCCATCGATGTTTCCACGTCAAATACTGTGTCCACTTGTAGGCATTATGGTGTTTCAGGCTCCTACAAGTCATTAAAGAGAATATATATATATATATATATATGTATGCATATATGCATATACATATACATGTAAATATAAATTAAATAAATAATTTATCTGCAAACGGACCAAAAAGGGGCATCATTTCTTTTATAGGTAAATAGTTTACTAACATCTGATTAGATTCCTAGGCAGAAACACCTTTTATTTTAAATTGCGAAAAAGTCCAATTGCCCCAATATCATTTAAAATATATATATATATATATATATATAAAGCAACTAATTAAGAGTTAAAAGTTGGTTTTATTATTAACATGAAGGAAATCATTATCACAAGCTAGTCAATAGAAAAATGGCCAGCCTATGATGGCAAGCAACAATTTATACTCATAGACAAAACAAAAAAAAAAAAAACCAATAAAATCAATCAATCAATCAACTTTAAAAAAAAATAAATGGAAAAAAGAAAAGAGAAAATAAATGTAAGGAAAAGTAGACAAATAGGAAGTAAAGATAATGATAATGAAGAGCAAGAAAAGGAAGACGTTTTTGGGTGGGAATCAGATTCACGTGTAATGGAGGGCATGCCGGTCATAAAGGGACAGATGGTCCAGATCTTTTGTGGGGGCCCATTAAAAGTGGGCCCATTTGAGTGGGCCCAAAGATCCTATCTCATTACAAAAACAAAATCTCCCATTATTTTTGTGATGTCCTTGTTACCCCTCCTCCTTAAATGCTTACTTTGGACTTTGTACCTTTTCTTTTCTTTTCTTTTCTTTCCTGTGGACCCCACCTCCAAAGTTTCTTTGTCCCTCAACTCATGAGACATGCAATAGTTCTTAAAATTTTGGCCCCATTATGTGGACAAATTTTTTTGGAAGTATGATTTGGTTTGCTTGAATATTAGAATTGAGAAAATTGACCTCAAAACTATTTTGGGTACCTTTTATTTTATTTTATTTTATTTTATTTTTATTTATTTAATTAAATGGGGTGTGATATGAGTAATTGATTACACATCACTATTTATAGTTGTTGGAGCTTACTATAATATGCCCAATTGAATGTGACTAACATTATTGAATGTATTGGTTTGATACCAAAGTGATTAGTACAATTTTTTTTGGAATACTTCAAAGAGTGGTTTTTTGATTCCCAAATTGACGGCAAGATGTTTTCTACCCATTGATTTTAAAAATTTATAAAAAAAAATAATAATTTAATTTTCATTGCTTGTGATGATGGTCCTTTTTCAATGAAGGGTTTTTTTTTTTTGATGTTTCAAGCTAAATGAATAGAAATCCTGTTGGAGTTAACTCAGCCGCTCAGCGGGTAGGAAGGAAAGGGAGGGGGTTAGATATGAGATCTCACATTCAAAAGCTCAAACATATATGATGAAAAGGGAGGTGATTTGAATATAAGATCTCTCAAACATACTCGGAGTTTGAAAGTGTTTTATTATTATAATTATTGTAATAAGTTAGAGTTAAAGCTTGGTTTTAAAAAAATCTAAATGAATAAGAAACAAAAAATTAGATAGATATAATGACGGTAACATTCAAATTCTAATTTTTTTTTATAAATAATTTAAATGGCCGTTAATTTTTTTTTTTCCTAAAGTGATACGTGGATTTTAACTATTAACCGCTACAAGTTTGCACGTAATAAAAAAAATAAAACCTTTTTTTTTTAAATTATTATTGCAAAACTTTTCTGGACCAAGATATTTATTTCTACTCGGCGGCAAGCTTTCAATGTTGTGTACACCGGTTCATCTTTGAAAAATTGAACAAACGAGAAGGAAAAAGATAGCATGAAAAGCACATAAATGCAATAAAATATCTCTTTTATTGCGTTAAGGATCTTATTAAAAGATTACTAACAATTTTGGTTTACTTTAAGGAAATTTTTTTAATAAAACTTTACTTAAAGGAAAAACAATAAATTTAATGGTAGTTTCAATGGACCACTTCTCTACCTTGTGGTTTGGCCAAACGTCGCCAAAGTTTTTAATTTTGGCAACATATATAGAACTGGTTTATTAAAACATTTCACCTTTTGACTTAGCACTTCTAGATTAAAAAGATTATATAATTATCCTCTTTAGAACAAGCTTTTTTTTTTTTTTTCTTTTTTGTGTAAAATCCTTTTAAGAGAGCAAATAGCCATATTTTCACAATATTAATGTTTCCCATGATTCCCATAAACTGAAGTAACAAGATTGGAAACTTCTTGAAATCATAAGAAATCCTTTTCAAAAAGATGGCAATGTGTTGTCATTTGTAACGTAAAAACATGTTAATCTAAAGAAAATAAATAAATAAATAAACATGTTAATCTTACAAATGAACTAAAAGACTTTAGGGAATTGTTAATTTTTAGTTTAGGCTGCAAAATGGAGCTTGACAAAGTTTGTGTTGGACAGAGCTTCAAAACTCCTTTTTATATATATATACATACACACATATAGATATGTGTGTGTGTGTGTTTGAAAAATAAAGGGGTACAAATTCGTTGTTTCCAAGCACATCAACACAGTCATATGTAATATAAGTTTGTAATATATATAATTGTATAAATAAAATATTCATGTTCACAGATATCGTGTTGTATTTAATGACAAGTCCAACTTGCCAACTAAATATAAATATATAAATAAATATTGTCTTGGCAAGAATAAACACAATAAAATGAAGAATTGTTTGCTGACATTTTCAATGAGACATGGAATTTTGCATTTGAAATTAATTCTCAACTTTTTATATGTAGTGGGACCCAACGAATGACAAGGCCCTCTCCACACTCTTGAGTATTAAATACAAGCCAAAGTTTAATGCTGTACATGATTTTTTATTCACCAAAAATAAAAGAAGAAATAATTTACATGATTTTAAATATCCACAAGCGGGTAAGTGAGTGAGTAAAGCAACGCATAACCCTCCAATCCCACATATGGGATGAGATCACACACGCATTTACTTATCTTATTGTTTGACTTCAAACAATTACGCCCAATCCCAAGACACACATCTTGAAAATATTTAAAAAAAAAAAAAAAAAATCTCAACTATGAATCACGTGCCCTCTCACGTGCAGCAATGTTGTAACAACCCCTAAATTTAATTCTTTGGTAAATAACTATTATAGTCAAAGGACGACAGTACGTTCTTCTCTGATCGTCCCTCAAAAAAAAAAAAAAAAAAAAAAAAGGCATTCTATTGTAGAAGGACTCTACGTAATATAATAAGGTTGTTGAACATAATCGTAAGATTTAAATCCATCGATTCATATTATATGAAGCTAACTTTTAAGATTTATCCAAAAAAAGAAAAGCTAAATATTAAGAACCATCGGTACCGATAACAATGAAGGTCTTATTTATCTCACTTCTAAATTCTAATAGATTAGAAATTCGAGTCGTGTATCACGTTTGTATGTTAGTTTGGTGATTATTTGTTGATAGAGTTTGTGAGTCCTTCTCTGTGAACCGATGAAGGTCTAAGGATAATATCTTTTGTCATTTCATCAATAGTTTCAATTATTGCTTACCCTTTACCTACTGGACTAAGAGGGATTAAAACATCATTTTATTTATTTTTATTTACAAAAAGAAAAAGACAAATATTATGCAATAATTTTTTTAAGTGAGTTTTAATGGTAGGAAATTTTATTTTACAATATGGTTACAAAATTTTTATTTTTTGTAAAGTTTGATCTACCAATATTCACTATAAAAATTTAAAGCGTATAATATATTAATATTCAAGTAAGAAATTTGATCGTTAAAAATTAATTCAATAGTTAGAGCAATAATTTCTTTTAAGATATTACAAAATAGAAAGTCTTGTAAAAATTATATTTTTGTAAACAGCATTATCATACTCATTATTCAAGTAGCGTCTAATTTAAATGATATATGAATCACTCAACGCCTCGCAGTAACATATCAAATAAAAGAAAAGGAAATAAATAAATAAATAAATAAAAAGGAAAGAAGCCAACAAATACAAACTGCAAATATAGCAGAAACCAATTGATCAGTCTTTCCCCAGTTCACTTGCCAATACAAAGTCATTTTCCAGTGCCAGATTTTTTACACATTAATTACAGTACAATAAATTTCACGAAACCGTATCAAACACAAGTACAAAACTTCTTTACCATAACACTTTTTTCTCCCCCAAAAACAAAGCAGTCACCATTCCCGCCT
This sequence comes from Ficus hispida, assembly GCA_025413025.1. Lineage (NCBI taxonomy): Eukaryota > Viridiplantae > Streptophyta > Magnoliopsida > Rosales > Moraceae > Ficus > Ficus hispida. Next base: position 2,952,830 of record CM046366.1, read on the forward strand.
TCCGTATAAGTCCTTTTTTTTTTCCCATGAAGGTTTTTTTTTTTTTTTTTTTTTTTTTTTTGAGGAAAATCCTTGAAGGATTCTATGTAAGCCCCATGTAACAATATGGTAACTTCATCAAAAATAAATAATATTAACAATATAGTAAGGGCAACTAGCTGTAATTAAAAAGAAAAAATCTATATATAAAACAATTTAATGTGCAGACTTTTATTATCATCGTTATATATTATTATGTGATTTTTAATCAGATTCAAAAGTAAAAATAAAAAATAAAAAATTCCAGAGAGCTTTATACCTCTTGCTTGAAACTACTTGAAGCAATTGTTTTGTGATTAGATCAATTTTTTTTAACTGTTGACTAAAAATCAAACCATAAAAAGGTTAATTTAACGGCAAAAAAAAAAAAAAGAAAAAAAAGAAAAAAAGAAGCAATAATGCGATTGTGGTTGTGGGCGGTGGAGATGGGTCTGGTCCCTGTCTACGACACTGACCAAAGGGGGGAACACACACACAGAAACGTGTATAGGACGCGGCTGGGCTCCTCGTCCTCGTCCTCGTCCTCGTTCAACCTCAACAACCACCCCCCCCCCCCCCCCCAAAAACCAACCAACACATGAATAAGAAGTTAAGAACATCACATTCAACACTTCAAAAAGTTCACAGCAGTGGCAGCTAACGCATCGGGAATCCCAACAGCGTCCACCGTGGGTCCCACATGGAAGTATGTGTGGGTTCCACATCTATATACATATCCGTCCATGATAATATATATATACACAAATACAAATACAATACAACATATTCATTTTCAGCTCCCACGTCGTCGTCGTCTTGATTACGCAAACGGTGCGCTCAAAACTCATCTTAAATCGGGGTTTTCAGTAAGGTTTGGTTTTTTCTTTCTTTTTCTTTTTCTTTTTTTTGGCTTCTTTGGTGTTGGTGGTGGTGGTGGAGGTAGAGGAGTGGACTGGGTTGTCACTTGTGGCAGCCTTGTGGACTTTTTCCATACTTTGGCTTTTTCTCGCTCCTTTTGTTTTTGTTTTTTTTTTTTTTTTAAATAATAAAAAATAAAATAATTCCGAGGAAAAAATAAAAAGGAAAGAGCAAGGGAGAAAGAAGAGTGTGGCCGTTGCAGACACTGCTCAGCAACAGCGACATTTGCGCGCGTCCTACGTGTCAGCTTTTGCCACACACCTGTCGCTTTTTTGCCTTTTTTTTTTTTTTGGCACCATCGTTGATCCCACCAAGAAGAGGGCGCGTACGGTAAACGCTCCATCTATATTACCTAGTTGGTCTAGAAAGACTAGTTATCGGGTTCATGCGCCTCGGGACCCACCAAACCCTTATATATCTGTACACATATGTCTATATTTGCAGATATGATATATATCATCTGCGTATATAAGGAAAGAAAAAAAAAAGTTAATTTTTAAATTAAAAAAAAATAAAGACACATATGCACATATCGCTGAGTGGACCTTGACCCGGCCTTTTGCGCATTTACTCATCAGGTCTCATTATAATGCATAACCACCCCTTTCTAAAATACGCCACAATCTTGCTAAAATGCGCCTAATTGTCCAACTTATAATGGCGCGAATTAATTAATTATAAAAGAAAAATGTTATATTTACGTGCATAGATATATGTCATTAACAAAAGAAGATAAGTAATTAATGAAATGAAGGAAGAAAAAAAAAAGTAAATATGCCATAAATGGTCCTATTTTCCTATCCTTTTGTTTTATGGGAAGGATATTAATTTTCCTGTCCTAGAGTAGCAAAATTTACCACACAACTGTTGGATCCAAAAAGCGAACAGTTAAAAAATAAAAAAGTAAAAAATAAAATTCCCAGAAGAAAAGAATATAGGAATATTAACCACCCTAAGTTAAAAAAAAAAAAAAAAAAAAAAAAAGAAGAAGAAGAAGAAGAAGAAGAAAATAGCAAAAAAAAAACAACCAGAATCAGGAGAAGTAAAGAACCAATTAGTATTGATGAAAATTTTTCGGTAATTTTTCTGTTTTTTTTTTTTTCAAAATTAGAGAGAGAATATTTTCATTTTTCTCTTTTTTTTTTTTTTTTTTTTTCTCTGTTTTCCTTTTCACGAGGACATGTTGATATGCACACTAGCGTTCTTGGTTGATTTACAGATCGGGCAAGTGTGGAGCGACGACCCGCATACAGTGCAGAGACACAGATGCCTGCACGGCAACAGCAACACGCACGCCTCCTCCTTCCCACAGCTCCTACACATCCTATTCCCGCTACCCATCACATTGCTCGTCGTTTCCTCCTTCACGTCGTCGTTTCTCCCTCCACCGGTCGCCACCACGGGCCGCCACTGCCCGACGTCGTCGTTTTCGCCACAGCACGACTGCGCGTCGTCGGCGAGCTCGGCCGTCGCCGCGCCTCCGGCGATGCCATCTTCGTCGGCGGCGTCGTCGTTTTCTAATCCTGCGCCGCGGTCCTTAACCTGCGCCGCCGCCGCCTGGAGAACCTGCTCGAGATTGGTCCGCAAGGCATTGGCCGTGGCCTCGTTGGTCTGAGCCAGGTCGCGCCATATCTGGTTCTCTATGCAGAGAGACTTGACTTTCTCCTCCAACGCCCAATTCAGCTTCCCGATCTTCTCGATCTCTTCCTCTTTCGCTCTAAGCCTCTTCATCATCCCGACCTCTATCGCTTCCAGAATCTTCCTCGCCTGCCTCTTCCTCTTCTCCTCTATCTCCATCCTCACTTTCTCCATCTGATTAATCCAAAACAAACAAAATCGATTAATCAAATAAACAGAGAGAATTAAATTTAATTGGAATTAATCAGTGGTTAATCGTGATTTAAATGTTTACATGTTGAGAAACGAGACGATCGATGTCGAATTGCTGTAGCTGGAGATGGAGAGAAATGTCTTCTCCAAGAAACGAGAAGGGAGGAGAAGGACTGCAATTCTTGTTCATCGCTAATGGAGCTGCGTTGATCGGATACGAGAGGGGAGGGTTGAGCGACTGATCTCTGGAGCGTTTTCTCGAATACGGCGTCGGATTGACGTTGTAGGTGAGTCCGCTGTCGGAGGATTTCCTCGCCGTCTTGGGAGGATCGTTCATCGGAGAGTTGTAAGACGGCAGGAGAGCGTCGGCGCCGATCGCTCCCGCCGGCGGAATTCCGTACAGTCCGATATTACTCTGATGATGATGATGAGCGTTGTTGAAGATGTTCGAGTTTGGCTCGATCGGATTCATCATTTCTCTGCCGAAATACACATCCACCGTTCAGATGATACATACACATATATACAGACATATATATATAGAGAGAGAGAGAGGGATGAGAGAGAAAAATTTACCTGTTGCCAATGAGTTGAGGAGGGAAGAGATTGAGGTGACGAGCTTCAACGGCCATGGGAGAGAGAGATAAAAGAAAAGCTGTATTCTTGTTGGTGATGGGAAGGATATTTGGCCTTCGCTTTGCTATATATGTATATAGATTTCTGAGTATATGTACATGCGTTTCTTGGGTTTGGTATTCTTTGGGTTCTTTGTTTGTGGTTCCGTTTGGGTATCGGCTTTGGTGTTTTAAGAGAGAGAGAGAGAGAGAGAGCGAGAGAGAGAAGAGAACAAAGTGTTGAGGGGGGAAATGAACAAAATGGCATGCAATAGAGGTGGCAGGGCTGTATGGTGGGGTTTATTTAGTGTTTGGTTTGGTTAAGGAGAGAGAAAATAATAATTTAATATTTGAAACAAAAAAAGTAACCAGGAAATAGACAATTATTTTAAAAATCCTGGATTTTCCCACGACAAACAAAAAAAAAAAAAAAAAATCCTGATTTGAAGTGAGAGAAAAGAAAGTCAGATAAGAGAGAGGAGAGAGGAAAGATGTTTTTTTTAGTTGGTTTTGGGTTTTTGGCTATTTTTGGATTCTCTTTACCATAAAGGACCCTCCCTCCTCTTTTACTTGACTTTTACTTTGTAACTAACAGAGATTTGGTCAGACCGTAAATCTCGTGAATTAGCAAGGGTATTTCCGGATTATCGTTTTTTTGTTTATAGTAACTACAGATAGGATTTGTTCTTCTTTCTTTATTGCCTTTCTTTGAGATTCTGTATTTAATTTTTCTTTTTTGGCTAATCAGATTCTACATTTAATTACCTTCCTTTTTTAACCGATGCAGTAAAAAAAAAAAAAGAAGGTTACCAAAAAGGAAAAAGCGAAAAAACCAGAGAATACTGATGTGGGAATTTAATAACTGACGATCTCGGCATCTGCCACGTAGACAGTCCGACTGGGGCCTGCGAGGGGTCGCCACGTAAGCACGCTAGCTACACTCCAAAAAAACAACAAAAGGCCTTTACTCACAATTCCCTCCTCTCTCCCTCTCTCTCTCTCTCTAGACTAAACTCCTCTCTCTCTCTCTCTACCAATGGGGGAGGTGGGACCCACAGGGAACACGTGTGGGTCAGGGTGGGTTGAGCAAGAGGACAATGTTTACCCTTCTGGACACGTGCGAGGGCCAGCGTGGAACTGCGGGACCCACACAGGCTTCGTCCTTCAGATCAGAGAGTTAGGAAAAAAAAAAAAAGTAAATTAGAAAAAAATTAGAGGGAAAAAAAAAACAGAGGAGGCGTCAGAGAGGGTCCCACCAGTGGCCGTTTTGGGGTGGGTACGGTGTACCTGTACTCTAGTGCCTGATTGCATTTGGCAGTTTCTTACTTTGAGGACAGCCTATTTCACGGCTTCGCGCATGGGAAACGTTTGAACACCCTCTCTCTCTCTCCTCTTTCTCTTTCTCTCTCTAGGTTTTGGACTGTTCTCCTCCACGTGTCAAAACCCACTTCGCCTTTTTTTTTTTTTTTTTTTTTTTTTTTACTGTCTTTTGGTGCCTCTCCACTTCACTGTGCTGCGAACCCAGCACCGGCCAATCACAGCCGTCCACTTTATATTTCATCAAAATTCACTAAATTAGTTCATTGTTAAAATTTAATTTTACAAGGATCAATGGAACAGATGAATAATTCACTTCATTTCTCAAATGTCACGAAGAGATACACTTTTTTCTTAAAATTATGTCCCTAATATTTTCAACAATAATTACTAATGGATTGATGCGGAGGGAATACTTTATATGTAATTATCTTTACGATCATTGTCTAAGTCTATTAAACATATAAAAAGTGAAACTATATCCATCTTTCAAATTCGAAAAGTAATATCTATTTCTATTTTAGCGGTGCGTCTCAAAATTTTCAAAACGACGAAAGAAAATTAAAGATGTAGGCACCAGCCATCCCCCCTTTTGAACATTTTAAAGCAAAACTAGATCTTATAAACAATCAGCAAAACTTTAATACATAGGTCTCACATGAGTTATGCACTTATTCATTTTTGTCTTTATTATTTTTCAGTAAATTATGATATAATTAGATAAGTAATTATAGGAAACCTTACATCATTAGGTATGAAAATATCAGTATCAATTGAGAAATATTGGAGAAAATATGAAATAATAAGCATTGAAAAAGTACGTAAACAAACATGTTTTATATAAAAACTAACATAAATCGCAATATCAGAGAAAAAATCTTAAACATCATTGTAATTTCATTATGATTCAAGCAATATTGTAGTCATCATATACTAATTTAAAAAGCGGGCAAACATTGTAGGTGATAATTTAACTTTTTTTTTTGAAAGTATAATTTAACTAATTAATTATTGAAAAAATGAACAGAAAACATTGATTGTCGATATATTTTTTTTTTCTTAAAATTTTTTTCCCATATTTCACCAATATTAGACCTAAATTTTGTTAAAACAAAAACTACGACTTTATCGAAATTGATGTTTTATTGATATTTCTAGTACACCCAAATTATACTTGCTACTTTGAAAATTTCAGTGAAAATTTTTAAAATATCAGAGAATTTTTGTCCATATCTAAATACCATTGATGATTACTATAGTCAAAAGAAAAATCTGACATGATAGGAAAAAAAAAAAAAAAAAGGGAATAAAGCCCGAACTATCTAATTTGTAATACTTAAAAAAAAAAAAAAAGAAATCTCTATGAAAAACTAATCTATGTTTTAATGGATTTAATATAAGTACACATCCTCCAAAGATTAGATGCTTTAGTGACGATATTTAAGGATGTAAACATTAGTGAATGATTTGGATAGAGTTATTAATTTTTTACTAGTTAAATTTGGATTAAAAAAAAAAACTAAGCATCGTTTGACGTTCGAGTTCAAATTCTGAAAAAAAATTTGTCTTCTCTGAAAAGTCAATAAAAATTTTCAACTAAAACTGTACTTTTTCAACTCAAACTTAATCACCAAACGGATTCTATTTATTGTTTTTGTAGTGATTTCTTAATTGATTCGCATAGTAACACCAATTTTCATAACACACAAAAAATTTCACTGAACTTGATATGTATTAAGAAACCTTCATATATATCACAATATTTTTTAATTGTTTGATATGAACTACTCGAATTGATTGAAGGTGATAATGTTGAAAATAGTGAGTTATAGAAAATTATTTGGGTGTAAAGAAATGAAACAGAAAGAGAGAAAATTAAAAGGTTTGAGACGTATTACCTCCTAAATATAACAAATCCATGAATTTAATAAGTAACAATCTTATTAAATTTCAGAATAAGATATGAAACTGACATAAGAAACTGGACTTTTATCGCCTTTGATACGCATGTTCATGAAGAGTTGTAATAAATACAACAGTCATGCTTTTTTGATAAAACGTGCAATTTCAGTCAAAAATATATATGTTTCAACAGACATACTTATTGGTCATAAGAATTAATTATGGCCGTTAGATTGTAATAATTCCATTAACGTTTTAAATTAAATATGAAATCATTTAAATCCGACGTTAGATCGTATTTGATCAAATCAACGGTCTAGATTTAATATAAAAAAGTACCACATTGAAAAAGAGAGTGCTTCTTGCGACGCTACTTACGTGCGAAGTGCGCCCTAATAAGGACCCAATCGCCCTCACACGTGCGCGTGTAGTAATGCATAGTAGTAGCATACTCTCCACTATTCATTAGTAATCCTTATATTTTACTTATTTCAATTTATACCACTATGCTTGCTCGTATTTTTTCAATGTAGAACTTTATTTTTTCCATTATCTAATGGTAATAGAAGAGATATTATAATCTCTCTAACATATTATATGCATGACTTAACGATAATAATTTGTTATTATGCTGAGTACTAATCAGAATTGATACAAAATTGCAAATTGATATTCTTTTATTTAATCTAATTTACCGATACATGTCAAAAGGTATTTTTTTTAACTTAATGGTGGTGATTCGAACTTTCTGTTTTATTATGGAATTAAGTGTAAAATTATTATTAGTGTATTTTATTTATTTATTTATTTTTGTATAGAAAAATATACTAAATGATTTTCTTACTTTCCAAATAGAATCACATCTGGAGTAACTGAAAAGAAAACATGGACCCCTCCTCCATGAATGTCATTAGAATGCTCATGAATAATTAATTGACCTTTCTGCATTGCATCTTTCATCATTAATTGATTTCTCATTCATTGTTTTTTGCCCAAAATTTATGAAATTAATCAAAGTGCATGTACGAAATTAGTGGATAAAAAAACCAAAAACTAATGCAATATTCCCTATATTTATATACATGTATATGTATAGACAGACCTAGAATAATCAATATTTCACCACTCATATATATATCTTAGCTTTTGTGATCATAAATTTTTCATATCAAGAACATAATTAGTACGTAATCATAAATCATAAACTAATATATATTTTTCAATAGGAAATTAAAGAATTCAAAGCAAGTTATAAATTTTTCAACGCGTTTATTTCTCATTAATTCCATACACGCATGTTATAAAATTAATATCTCTCCTTACGTTTCTAGTTAGACTCTCGCAATTGGAGCCTAATTTCTTGCAACCTAATTTTTCATCAATTTGACAAAAGCTTTTGACCAAATTGTCATCAACTTTGACGAACAACAAAAACCTCGCAGTCCTCTCCTCTCCAAACCAATCATTTCTTATTTTCAAACTTCACGTTTTCTCTATCTCATTCACACACACACACACACACACACACACACACACATATATATAATTTGAATTACAGTTCTAGATATATGCTGACTTATCTTGAAGGACTTTTCTTGGGTTTCAAATCTTCTAAAAAACTTCGTCCCCAAGAGTCAGCTTAGGATTTTCAAGGATATATCGTACAAATTATTGACCCCATAAAAATAGCAACCACATGAGGATATATATGTGTATGTATATATAAATTCAAGGGTACAGATGTGAATGCATTTAGGCATGCTATTGTGATTATTTTCTTAATTAATACTAATTACGTATGGACATAATTAGGGCAGCTTAGATCCAAATTGAATTTGTTTATTAAAAGTTGTCTTAAATTTATAACCCCACCAATATTTCACTCGCATTACCTAGATCTTGCCAACTAAGGAAAGTGTTAATTTCTACAAAGTTCTAGCACTTATAGTTATTAAATATAAAAGAGGAGGTGTGTGTGTGTGTGTATATATATATATATATATCTTTGGACCTTTTTTTGGAGCCTTGAATTAATCCACAAGTACGTACTTTGATACATATACATATACACATATTATATAATACTATTATAAATTTGTTCATTTCATCTATATTCATTTGTCTTCCTAAAAATTAAAGCCTTTTTCTCTTGCCCATGCCCTACGTTGTCTCTTGTAATTAATAAATTAATTACTTCGATATTATCATCCTACCGATACATGGGAATGCAGTCCAATAAACAGGTAATTACTCTTTTTTTTTTTTTTTTTTTGAGTAATTTGCAGTCATCTAGGTAAGCAGATCATAGCTTCGGTCTACAGCTACGTATATTATAATAACTATATGTGAGAGAGATGAAAATGATGTTCTCAAGGCAATATATACAAATATACATATATAAATATACATAATACATACAGACACATACATATAAATCGAAACCAAAGCAAATAATGGAGATTTTTTGTTTGTTGCTTTATTTTATAATTAAAAGAATGCAAGGATGGACAAATTAGCTTCATTTAAGGAGACAAAATGACAAAACGTAATCTGGCAAGATATGTTAGTGAAGATTAAACTGCCAGCTAAAGTTAGCACAACTTGATCCTACATTAACCTCATTTACGGAACATTTGATGAGGGAGAGAGGCATAAACTTCCATTATTAGCAGGCTTTGTTCAGTATATACCTATTAAAAAAACAAATTATAGTTAATCCAATCAAATAATTAATTAACATGACACTAATCTTAAATCATATGCATATATATATATATATGTACATATATGACACACCCACATGGGTTTTCCACTATTAAAAATTTAAAGACGTATTTTGCAAAGACATATTAATGCTGCATGGGCGTGGCAGGCCGTACAGACACAAAGTGACAAGGGCATTAATCTGCCATTATGGCCTTGGTTTTTCCCGTTTAACATTTAACTCTCTTCATTAATCTAGTTAATTAATCTGCAGCTTTACCATTACACATGCACTTAATTTAATTACTATATATCTAGAGCATCTTTCAGAAAAAGTCTCATATTCATATCTATACACATATATATATATATATATATAGATTATCTCATATCTGACACTTTTATAAAACGATATTTGTATGTTATTATAACAACCAGTTGATTCTAATACAATATTTTTCTGTAATACTTGTCTTTTTCAGAAGAAAAATAGAAAGTTAAAAGTAAAATGACTAGTGATTATAAGATTCTGATAGAATGTTATTACTGTCTGACTGGTCCGAGTACTGTTAGGTTGAGATATTTTTCCTCTGTACATAAATTGCAATGTGTCGCGGTCTTTTACCTAAACAACATTATTTTTAACGTGTGTCACGGTCTTTTATCTATAATGATATTGTTCAAAAAATTCTCCTACGATATTAAATTCCTTAAACAATATGCATCGTTTGATTTGATCCTATAATCACGATCAATGACCTCATTGAATTTATAGGTGGAAATACCCAATTGTAGGGTAAATATATAAACATGGAGATAAGTAGTCTGGTTTCAGGTGGGTGTAGGGCATGTGTTTTGTGGATATGCATGGACGGAATAAATGGTTTACCCATAATGCACGTTAAAAGAGTGCCTTTTCTTTATAAAGATATAGGGGGAATTGATTTAACTACACATTTAGACGTTGTTAAACTTTGATTTGCTTTAATATATAGATGTACATATATTTATAAATATATTTATATATATATAACTAATTTCAATTTTAGTTGTCTGGGCAAGAATGGTGGAGAAGTTCTATGAGGAAAAAAAGCTGAAAGTATGGTCTATATATATATATATATACACACACATATATATGATAAATAAGATAAAAGTTAAAGAGTGCTTGGTCAAGAAATATCTATGAGTTACTAAACAATTGCTTTAAGCTATCGTGAAACTTCATGAGAGAGAAAAGAAAAGAAAAGAAAAGAAAAGAAAAGAAAACCCCTTCACCAAGGAGAGTAGATGAAAAGAAGCTTATAAGAGTGTGATTCCTATTTCTTCAGCTTTCTTGACACCTTTCTCTTTCAATTCTTAATAGCTCTCTCTATTATTGCTCACACATCAACCCAACCGCATCGACCATACTTTGGTTTAACCACCACCGAAATCCAAAAAGCAAATCAAAAGCAACAAAAAGTTTGAAAAAGAGAGGTGGGGGAGCCCAAAACAAATAACTTAATAAATAAAATTAAACGAAATAAAAGGATAGTACACATGATACAATGATGGGGTCACAACGCATTACAAAGATTTTCGATTTTCGATTTTTTTTTTTTTTTTTTTTTTTTACTTCATTCCAAAAGGGAGATAAAAATGATGCTTCAATATTGGACGGCCATGATTGTTTCGAGAGACATGTTATTATGATAAACACCATAGTACAATTCGTTAAAGGAGGAGCAAAAAAGGGTCCAAAGGGGATCGTGTGTGTTTGTGCTTTGCTTGACCCCCTTTTTAGGGCAAATTTTTTGCACCCTTGACTTATTGAGTTATATATATATCATATATTTTTATATGTTTTTTCCTTTCTTTTCTTTCTTTCTTTATATATATATATATATATATATATATCTTTTTCTTCCATTCAACTTAAAGTTGGTGTTGATATTCTACATGTGACCCTTTTTACTCTCACATTATGAGAATCTTTTTTTTTTTTTTTTTTGCTATATATCTCTTTATCTTTTTCCATGGCCTTTGTTTTTCTCTATGTGGGAATCTCATTCATCACCTCCACAAAAACATATATATAAAACCAAACTTTGAATATATGTGCCTCAGTCGATCATTCGTCTCTGTCAAAGGTAATATTATATATATATATATATATATATACCAAATACATGATGACGGAGAAAGTGAGTGAAATAGAGGAGAGAGAGAGAGGGAGAGGGGAGATGTTGATATATCTAAAATAAAATAATGAATGAGATTCTTACAGCAAGGCAGAGAAAAAGAAAGAAATGAAAGAAACAGTTTTTATTTATTTATTTTTTAGGTTTCAATAAAACTGCGATGGTTGTGACAATCTATATTAAGTGTGATGTTTCCTGCTGGGGTCTGGATGGGGCTATCATTATTTCTTGTATTGGAAACATACCTTACTTGGGTTCAGGACACTTAAAAAAGATGTTATAGCTTTTATATACACACATATATATATATATAGATATATATATCTATCTATGTATCTATCTGTTCCTGCCAATAAAAAATTGACCGTTTAGATAGGGCAATGGGGAAGAAGTGATGGCCATTAGGCCATATATCATAAGAAACGACATTAATTAATGATGGCCAATATGTGGGTCCCTTACAACTAGAATTTAGACAATTCTACGTATCTTCCCTCAATGGCACATTTATTAATTCATGACCCCCACACTGAAATCTTCCAAGTTTTTTCACCACTTGTTCCGTCCAAATATCTATATATTTACACATGATCAATGTGTCTTTGACCATGATGTAAAAAAAAAAAAAAGAGAGTAATATGACATTTATTTAACATACTAATAAAATTTGAAAGATGTAATAATAATATGAGATCATTATTAATAGATTTCTAGATGTTACAGACGTCATTATTATATTAAATAAATACCAGAGAATACATTTCCCAATGCATATATGTAAATAATTTTCGAATACTGTGTTTTCTCATGATGTGTGTGTGTGTTTTGCCAGGCTGCTGAAACAAGAACGTCCCTATGTGCCTTATGAATAGTTTTCTTTCTCACCTTAGGACAAGTCTACTTCACATTCAATTCCTATTATATATATATATATATGTACAATTCAAACGAGGAGGTGGATCATAGATGCTTGTTCCCATGGAAAACCACCTCGCCGGTCAGCCATATAATTTGGACCCTCCCCAACAGCTACTTTTATATATATATATATATATATACATAACCACACACATATACAGATGCATACAAGGATGGTCCATCTTGTCAGCTCTTGAGAATCCTCATTAATTTCCTTCCACTAATAATGATGTAAATTATTTGCTTTGTTTTACGCTTCTGCCATACGGGCCAATATGGACACTATACATATACATACATATGTATATGTCTACATATATATCGACAAAATGATCATGCATTTCCCAACGGTCAAAAGTGAACCAGGCAAAAGTTGTCATATCCATGACTGAAAGAGCATTTTATTACCGTGAAAGGACATTCCATTCACACAAACATATGTACATATGATAATATATACATATATATATACACATTAAAGGAATTTGAATATAACTGTACTCTTAAAACTAGCTAGCTCAAGAAAATAGATAGTTCATTTTACATATAAATATTACAACAGTATTTTAATTTAATAATTTAAAATAAATTCACAAGTTAACATTTTTTTCAGGCTTAGTAGTTCTAATATTTAGAATATAAAATAAACTTAAGTAGAACTTATTTTTAAAAGTTAACTTAAAAGAGAATGTGCTCGTTTTATATATAAATAATATGATAGTCTAATAACTTAATAATATAAGATAAATTCATAATCTAATCATATGTATTTCTATAAAAAAATACTTTAGAATATTAATGATGTTTAACATCACATACGAATAGAGAAGTGAGTCCTAAGGATGGATCTAATATTGTGAGACGCATCCTTTATTAACATCATTGATATTCTATAACATTGCTCGTTTCTATACGAGTGTGTGTATGTACGTAGAGGAGCATTTGAGTTTCACGACATTGACTACATGTTAACCTCATGCATTAAAAAGACCGTCCGTACGAGAAGTCGAATTTTAAATTTAAATAATCATTAGTGGTCCTCTGATTGGATCTTCACCTTCAATTCAAACTCAACCCAACCCAACCGAGCCCAACCCAACCAAATCTAAGTGTAGCCTTCTGAAAGGTTTGAGCAAGGCCCAATTTATGAGGGACGAAATCGGGTTGGCCCGACTTTTATGTACATGAATGTTGTGTTCCTTGATCTGACCCACTTAACTTACAATACGTTCTCAAAGTAATTGAGGTCCCCGGTTAATTACCTTTGATTAGAATGATATATATCTATATATAGATAGATATGTAGATTAAAGCGTATCGAATTGACATTAATAGACATTAATACCCTTTTTAGCATACTGTCTTGAATCGAAAATTTTAGATTTGAATTTAGAATATAAAATGAAATGAATGGGTGTTTGAGAAAAAGAAAAATTAGTATAATGCAGATTTTGAAAAAAAAAAAAAAAGAGTTAAAATTGGATTTGTATTTGAAATGAATTAGATCTCTAGATTCAAGACAGTTGTAGAGTTATCACAAATTTGGGAGCTCCTATCCAAACTCCTCTAATCCCACCAATTAAACTATTCGCAGCGGGGTTTATTATACATAGAACCTTATTTGCACGTTAAGTTAATTACTATAAGATATATGTTCCAAAAAATTGAGGTCTCTAAGTATAAATATCAGAATTAGAATGCAATATACATTGACATGTTCTAAATGAAAATAATGTTTAAAGCGTAATTCTCTGAAAACCTTATCTTTAATGTATGCTTTTATTGAAACTAGGTTGACTCCTTCGCTACTTTCATAATCGCCAGGCTCTCCCACTCCCACCCGTAGTTGTGGGTATGTGCAGCCTAGAAACAAGCTCAAGTTTATGTCAAAATTTAAAGGACCGTCTAGACTGCTTAGAGGGTAAATGAAAACCTTAAGTTCCTATTTGTTCAAGTAATTTGACAATGTTGATCTTTGACCTTAATTTTCGTTATAACTTTAAATCATTATTATAAATCAGCTTTTAAAGTATGAGATTTATGACTCCCTACTTATTTAATATAAATGATTTTTTTTTTCAACTATAAAACTCATGCCCAAGCTCTTCTCCTCCCACTGGTTGAGTTAGCCTAAGTGGAATCATTTGATCATAATTATATCATCCCCCCATTGGGCTTCCTTTGTTTTTCTTGTTTTTTTTTTTTTTTTTTGTTTTTGTTTTGTATTTTAATGAAGGTAGTTAGTATATAAGAAATATTGTATACATATGGAGAGTATAATCATCTGAAGCAAAACATTAAAAACCAAAACCTACTAAACGTTTTCAAAAGGCAACTTTGTCGAGAAAAACAAAATAACTTTGACATTAGTTTACGGGGTGGAGTTAGTTTGTAAAGTCAATTGGTCAAATTATTTTCTATTATATTCTTGAGAATTTTTACTCAATATTTGAATCATTAGATTTTAAAATAATCTTAACTCTTCGAACCTGGTAATATCCACTGTTAGATTGTGATAATAATTAATTAAGAAATTCATTAATATAATTAATTAATAATAATAATAATCCGAAGAGAGATATTTTATATCAAACGTCCCACAATATGCTTATTATACATCTTGTAGGAATTAAAGTACGTTGTATAGTTAAATAGAATTTAGCCGTGCCTACATCAAATTAATTCCAAGTTAATTTTAATTGAACCACAAAATTAGGAAAAAAGATGTGACACAAATTTATCATGGCAAATCCCACAAAGTATGATCACTAAAAATCTTTTAAAAGTTTTTTTTTATTTCATATAATTAATTAGAGGGGTAACCCTAGGTTTGGGAACTTATTTACTTAATTTTTTTTTATTTTAAGGAAAGGCTTGGAAAATTCTTAATTTATGCATGGCATGTGGCACAAGTGTCAATATTTTAACATGCTATAGTAACTTACATCTCTTGAAGCTTTTTAACCAGCAAAGTTTCTAATTTAATATATATCACAAGTTCCACAATTAACCGAGGGGAATCTGCTGATTTATTAGAAATCCCTTGCACAAGAATGACATGCCCAAATCTAGAAATCATAATTATAAAACTAATTTGTTCACTTTGTTATAAGGCCGTAGTATGCTCAAATAAATTATGTATTAGTTTTTTCCTTGAGCCGCGTTGAATTTCCTTGAGACTGACACGATGAAACTAACCGTGCTATTACACTCGGTATCTCCTTATGTTCACACACTTACCTCTCTCATATTTTTTACCTTTGCTGATTTGTCAATTTTTACACATTAACTGTATGATAAATTATTTAATACACCAAAATGTGTGTAATCAGATTTTAAAATATAATTGTTTTTAGTCTTCGGTATTTGCATAGTTAGGGTTCTTAATTTAGAAGATATGATTTAAAAAAGTATTGGAAGGATATACGAAATGAGAAACACATATTTAAACGCATAAGAGAGTGTATCGAGATGTCCCAGAACTTCTTCTAAAGTTGGAATTTAATCCTGTGAATGATTAATGGGAAAAAGTTTTTCACAAACAAAAAAAAAAAATTTAGGATGTAAAAGATGAAAGAAAGAAGTGAGATGGGAAATAACCAGATGGAAAATGTTAGAATTAGTATTGTTTGGTAAGAAAGAAAAAAGAACGGAAAGATAAATAGAATGTATAAAATTTTTAGTTGGGCCCACTAGTTTTTATTCTTTCTAAAATTGGTGAAAATTAATCTAAATACAATCAATGCTGACAATGTCTAAGATTATATATAAAAGAATAAAATAGTAATATCACAAATCCTTTGCTTTCTTTTCTTTCTATCTAACAAACAACTTAAAAGAAAACTAATTTCCTTTTTCTTATTCTAATTGTCCATTTTTATAAGTCTTTTTTTCCATCATATTTTCTTTCTTCCTATCAAATGAAGTGCAAAATCTCGATGTCCATATTCAATTTCTTTTTCCTGTTGATACACAGAACAGATCATCATTAAATTTTTGTTGTTTTTGTATTTTGATGTTTCATATGTTTCGTGCACGACATTAATTTATGGGATATTTTACCTAATACGTCAATTTAAGTTAATTTACTCTATTAAAAAAAGTTAATTAGTTATTGGTTTTTTTAGCGTAGTTTAATGTCTGTCCTTGAAACTAACGCATGGAATTAAGCCGACTGCCTGATCGTTACTCTCAATATACATGCCTCTGCATATAAATATAATATACATAATATATATAGTGGTGATATAGACACCAACTCTAATATTATTTTCAAATATCAATCGACACATAATAATGATTTGTTAGTTTTCATTGATAAATATAATAAATTGATATGGAAAATAATCACAGTATTTCCTTATAATCCATTATTTACAACATTAATAATTAGATGAGAAATGTATAATAAATGATAGATCAGTATATTATGTTCATGTAATACATTTGTTCAATAAATAAGTTACATGTGATTTATCAAGTACTAATTACCATTTTTTCTCTTAATAAAATTCATGTTACTTAGATAATTATTATAAAATTGACATTTATAAATTATTTAAGTGTCAATTATTTATTAAACGAGTATATCATATAACATGTACGATGAGTTGGTATACAATAATTTCTCTAATTACAAAACAGACAGCTATATATATATAAATATAAAAATATATATATATATGTATATATATATATATATATATAGCCCAACATACAAACGTTCTTCTCTTGCAATAATCATCTCGATCCTAGACTTGTTTTGGCTCTTCTTATCTATACTCACATCACATTTCTTACAAAACCCTTTTCTTAGTTTCTTCTTTCATATCCACCTAATCATCATCATGACTCATCCCGAAAGCACCCAAGCTCCTGGTACGTCCAACAATTTGATCAACATTTGACAATGAAAAACCTGTTCATATGTTCTTTTTCTTTTCTTTTCTTTTTTTCTTTTCCTAATAATATGATTAAAGTATGTCATTCTTCAACTCTTAATCTACGTGCTTCTAAATTTTCGATAGTTTCTTTGATTGATTACTAGCGCTATGATCGGTTTTTTTTTTTTTTTTTTCTTTTCTTTTAGATTAGACTTACAAAATCCTTTTATCATCAAATTTAATGCAGTAATGGCATATCCTGCACCGTCTGCCCCGGAATATTCTCCCGTGCCCATGATGTATCTATCACCACCACCACCGATGGTGCCGCCACCACCACAACCCGTTTATTACAATAACCAAGTCCCCTATGTAGCAGCACCACCAAATACTATTTATTACCCGCCCACTTATTATGGTCCTCCTCCCGGGTTCAACCAGCAGCAGCAGCAACAGCAACAGCAAACTTCTACAGTTGTTGTTTCACAAAATAACTCTAGAAGTACTGACCTTTTGGATTGCTGGTAAGTTTATACATATATCTACATATAAATATATGATTTGTCTATATATCTATCTCTATATCTATATATTTATATATATATTTATGACACAAAATTTTGTTTCCTCACTGTCATATGCAGCGTTGCTGCCTTGTGTTGCTGCTGTTGTTGGCATCTGAACATGCTGTTGTGCTGGGGTTTCTAACTCTTAAAGTACAAGAAAGAGGGTTACAATGTATGTCCTGGAAGCAAGTGGCTTTCCTTGTTAAAATCTGCTTTAATTTGTTTTTCCATATGCTAATCTTAAGCCCAAGCGAGGAAGTTTGTGTATTAATTGCTGTGAAAGAATTTTTGAATTTGATTTGGAATTTGAAGAAAGTAAGACAATGTCACTACACCACAAAAGGCCTTTCATAGCGTCTAAAAAATGCTATCATAGGTATAAGATAGCATTTTACCAAACGCTATTACAGCCCATGTTATTAAAAGTCTTGTCCTTTGGTAGCATTTTTCTGGTGCTATAAGACAAAAAAACTAATAGCACCAGAAAAATGCTATTAGTTTCTCATAGCCGCCCTGTAAGTAAAAAGTACGCTTTTTATAATCTTCCTATTAATCCGTTCAAGTTGACAAGGACATGGTGGATTTCCTGTCTTGGATTTTGAGTATCCTGTTTACTCGATTGGTTATTTTTATTAAGTAGAAAAAAAAAAAAACGTACATACATACATATAAATATATATATATATATTTTTTTTTAAGACCTTAAGTTGCAATAAATGAAGACCATAGTTTTCAATTTCAAAAATCCAATATGTTAAACTTTTATACTTAAACTACGTATGTATATTATAAATTATCATGTATATCTTTAATAGAAAAATAATATATACACCAACCAAGGCTATAAACCACGAAAAGGTCGGGATCCATAAAACCGTTCATGTCCTATAAATCGGGACTGAGTAATTAACTTTTAACTAGTTTATAACTTGAATCTATTTAGATTAATTTTTCCTTATCCCATTAAGGTGGGTTTCCGTGGGTTAGCAAAGAAGTGGCATGCATTCCTAGATTAGCTTTAATTCATGTGCGTGATATATTATATTTGAAATGTGCTAATTTATTTGTATCACTTTGATATGAAAATTAAACTTAAAATTTCTACTAATAAAATGATATATTTGACCTCCAAATTTTTAAGTGGCATTCGGCTAAATCACCTTGTGTTTGTTCTCGACAAAAGGCCTGATTTTCGGAATATCCTAGCTAATTGAATAGGTCCCTAATTTAACTATCCTAAGAAGTGCTTTTTTTTTTTTTTTTTTTTTTGGTTTTTTAACTTTATGGATATGAGTTTAGACTTTCAAAAAAGACATATTGTTGGTCTCGTCTTTTTTTTTTTTGTTGAAAATATTGTTGGTTTTTTTTCTTAAACAAATTCATTTTTAATTAACGGAGATAGTGACTTTTCGAATACAGTTACAGAAATATAACTGCAAAAAGTAATTTGAAATTAAGTTTATAGAAACTAAAAATTAATGCACCCTTTCCACTGAAAAAAATTCACAAAAATGAACCAAAAACTAACCTTTAGGGATGGTTTATGGATTAAAGATTTGGATTAGTCATCATCACCATCATTATTAGTATTATTATTAAATGGAAGCTAGCTTGAAAATTATCAAGGACAAATTAGACCGGTGGGCTTGATGGATAGGAGGGTAACATATTACAAGAAATTGCATTTTTAGCGACTAAAATTTCAGCGACTAAATACTACTAGTCTCTAAATGTACGATTTTATGATTGAAAGTTGGTCACAAAAATATTTGGTCAAAAAATACATTGTTTTCGATACCAAGTTAATTTATGACTAACTATTTAGTCGCAAAAAGATTGATTTAGTGACTAAATGGACATTTAGTCACAAAAAATTATGGCATCAAAAATTAATAATGAAGGGAGTCCAAGTTTTTATTACTAAAATAATATAGTCATTGAAGGTAATATTTTATGATCAAAACTTAGTCGGTAAAGATTAATAACTTTTAGTGACTAAAATATTAGTCGCAAAATATCATAAAAAATTATACATTCATTGACCACACTTTTTTCCTCACTAAATCCACTTTGTTGCGACTAAGCTTAGTCACAAAAACATTTACTAAAATTTATGTTGTTTTTTACACGACTAACCTTTTGGTCATACTCATATAATTTTTTTTAATACCATATGGTTACCTATATAATTTTTTTTTTTTTCATATATTGATTACAAAGAAAATCAACGGATAAAAAATAAGATTTTGTACAGGAGTAATAACAAAATTCCCCAAAATTTTAATATTTATATCACTTTGCTTCTCCCATTTCAAAGCCTAACACCCATTCTCCTGATTTATATTCCACTAAAAAATTTGGTGCTTCGCTCACAGATTAACAGAACATTAATACATGATTTCAAATTCCGGGGGTATTTTTCTACAAGTGAGAGAGAGAGACTGAGTTAATTTGATGCTTTTCAAGGCTTAATTTGTCGTTTTCAATCAGTATTAGTTTTTTTTTTAATAATTTAAACAAGTATTTACTTCTTCTTTTTTTTTTTTGGAGCAAGTATTTGCTTTTCTTTGATAATTAGGATATTAAACCTTTTTTAAAAGCTAGTTCAGATTTAAAACAAAATAACTTAATCTTCCATTTGAGAAATTATTTTTTGAATTTTAAATTAGTATTAAAATTTGAAAACAAATCAGACTATAATCTTTAAATTTTCGTTTCTTACTATCATCTTTGCTTTTTTCTTCTGTTCAAATATACTATCAACCCGATATTAAAAAATATTCTCACTAAGAAAATGAAAAAATAAAAGAAAAAAATAATTTGCAATCCAACCAACAAGATATATATATATATATATATATATATATGATTTAGGAGACTATACCATATCCCCAAAAAATATATATATAGTTACGATTTTTTTCGTTATTGAATAAAAAATTAAAAAATAAAACGCTTTCTTTTAATCATTATTTCAAAATTGTTTCCCCTAAATAAATTTTAATTTCAAATTGTATTTTATCCGTATTTGCCGGTCAAGAGAAACAAATTAATATTTATTATACACGCATCCATATTTTATTTTTTTTAATGGTAAATTCAAAGAGAGGTTAATTTGTATATTCTTTTAAAGACTTTTTTTTAGAGGGAAAAAAAAGGTTTTTTTTTAATTTTATTTTTTAATTTGAAAGACGTTTAAGTAAACATTTTTTTGTTGGGGAGATGTTTGTTTAAACGGTTGATCGATCTAGATACTTTTCTCTTATTTGTTTTCTTCTACATAAAGAACAAAATAAAACTTAATTACCGCAGCTCTTTTATGCTATGTAATTCTTAAAGAACAAAATAAAACTTAATTACCGCACCTCTTTTATGCTATGTAATTCTTAAAAAACAAAAAAAAAAAAAAAATTATGGGTGGGGGATTTGAATTCTACACATAAAGATCAAGTTAAAGTTATGAAATGTGAAATTATTATTAAATTAAACATGCAATCATCAATGTTATTTCTTTTAATTTCATATTTATTTTTTCAAATTTCATTTAATATGAAAATAGTACGTTTTCCAAAAAAAAGTGCAGGCCGGAGGGGGGGGGGGGGGGGCGAGGGAGATAAGGAAAAGTCTTCTTGGCAGGAGGTTCGGCGCACCGTCGGGCCTCTGGCCATCAAATTTCATCTACAAATATATCGTTACACTAGTAAAAATTGTGGATTACACGACGGTTTTTTACCGTCGTGTAAAGATTACACGACGGTTCACGAACCGTCGTGTAATCTAGTGTCGTGGAAGATAAGACGACGGTCCCGTTACCGTCGTCGTATCTCAATGTTACACCACAGTTGGCGTCATCAAAACCACATTACACGACGGTTCTTGACCGAACCGTCGTGTAATATGGACATTACACGACGGTTCTTGGCCGAACCGTCGTGTAATATAGACATTACACGACGGTTCGGCCAAGAACCGTCGTGTAATGTCCATATTACACGACGGTTCGGTCAAGAACCGTCGTGTAATGTGGTTTTGATGACGCCAACCGTGGTGTAACATAGAGTTTACACGACGGTTCTTGGCCGAACCGTCGTGTAATTTGGATATTACACGACGGTTCGGCCAAGAACCGTCGTGTAATTTGGACATTACACGACGGTTCGGTCAAGAACCGTCGTGTAATTTGGACATTACACGACGGTTCGGTCAAGAACCGTCGTGTAAACTCTATATTACACCGCGGTTCTTGGCCGAACCGTCGTGTAAGTTGGACATTACACGACGGTTCTTGGCCGAACCGTCGTGTAAAGTTGTCGTATGTAACATATTAAACGACGGTTCCTATACGAACTGTCGTGTAATATATGCGTACTTAAGTATATTACACGACGGTTCGATAAATAACCGTCGTGTAATGTATACATTACACGACGGTTCTCTCCGAACCGTCGTGTAATGTCTGACATTAAACGACGGTTCAAGATCCGTCATGTAATCTTGCTATAGTTATGCTTTGAATATTGATCAAACTCTATTATCTTTTTCGAAAAGGAAAACTCATTGTGGCATTCCGTCGAGCATGTTGTGTGCGTAAAAAAAGCATGTTCATAAATGTGTGTAAAATATCAAAATTAACGATCCACAATCATTTTTCTCCTCTACAAAGAGAAATATTAAAACAAACACACTAATTTACAACGATGGATCTTTAGTGACAAACAACAATACAAACAAGTAAATGTGGTTTAGTTTATATATGAAGTCACCTTACTTTCCTTTAACAAAGAATAGTCACGGCCAAAGCAAGAAGGAGGCGGCGGCAGCGGCGGCAACGACTGCACGGTGGATTGACCGGAATTTAAAAACGAGGTGTCGGCGGGTTGGTGAAGTATGTGTGGGTACTCGAGAAAAGTAGAGAGTGTGAAGAGAAATAAGGATATGCGAGTGAATATGAAGAGAAAATTGTATTTAAGTAATTAGTTTTCGCGCGGGAATTCGAAAAATGAAAATTTTTAAATTTTGTGAGCATTACACGACGGTTTGGAAAAAAACTGTCGTCTAATCTTGTGATTAGACGATGGTCATTCCGGGACCGTCGTAAAAGCGGCCCTTATTTTGGGTGGATTACACGACGGTCGCCCGGGGACCGTCGTGTAAGCTTTATGTATTTGGAGCTTACACGACGGTCCCCTGGGGTGACCGTCGTGTAAGCTTCCTGAATTTGGAGCTTACACGACGGTCCCCTGGGGTGACCGTCGTGTAACCACGCCAGCGCGCCAAGGCGCGCGCCCGCGCTACCAGGCGCGCGCCCGCGCGACCAAGGCGCGCGCCCGCGCGCTCAATCAGACCGTCTGGCGCGCGCCCGCGCGCTCAATCAGACAGAGTCTGGCGCGCGCCCGCGCGACTCCGGGCGCGCGCCCGCGCACTTCCCCAGCCAAGGAGGGCAGCGCGTTTCCCCAGCCAAGAGCCCTTTACACGACGGTTTCTTAGTTGGTGCGAATACCACTTTACACGACGGTTCCTTGAAACCGTCGTGTAAAGTGGGTGCGAAGACCACTTTACACGACGGTTTCTTAGAACCGTCGTGTAAAGTACATACTTTACACGACGGTTCCTTGAAACCGTCGTGTAAAGTGGGTGCGAAGACCACTTTACACGACGGTTTCTTAAAACCGTCGTGTAAAGTGGGTGCGAAGACCACTTTACACGACGGTTTCTTAGAACCGTCGTGTAAAGTACATACTTTACACGACGGTTCCTTGAAACCGTCGTGTAAAGTGGGTGCGAAGACCACTTTACACGACGGTTTCAATGAACCGTCGTGTAAAGTATGGACTTTACACGACGGTTCATTGAAACCGTCATGTAAAGTGGGTGCGAAGACCACTTTACACGACGGTTTCTTAGAACCGTCGTGTAAAGTACATACTTTACACGACGGTTCCTTGAAACCGTCGTGTAAAGTGGGTACGAAGACCACTTTACACGACGGTTTCAATGAACCGTCGTGTAAACCTCACTTTACACGACGGTTTTAAGAAACCGTCGTGTAATCTCCGTCGTGTAATATATGTTTTGTAGTAGTGTTAGATGCTGAGTTTTGAAGTATGGTTTATGTCATCTATAAAAGAAGAGGTACATTGGGTTGAAGCTATGAATACTGTTAGTTGTTGTCGGTGGTAAGGCATTTTCTAGCACGTTTGTCATCGTCTCGGCCTTTCCTTTTGGAAGTTTTGTTCTGTGGGAGGAGACTGGGTCATATGGTGGTGCATGTCTCAAACTATGTTATCATTGGAGACATGTATTTGCCAACTATATATGAAAAATGCTAATAACACTAACTCTAATCACAATTTTTGATTACTAATATATGTGGTATATTAATTGTCATTTTTTATTCGTAAGTGTTTAAAAGCATTGGCACATCAATATTGGGTTGAAGCTATGAATACTGTTAGTTGTTGTCGGTGGTAAGGCATTTTCTAGCACGTTTGTCATCGTCTCGGCCTTTCCTTTTGGAAGTTTTGTTCTGTGGGAGGAGACTGGGTCATATGGTGGTGCATGTCTCAAACTATGTTATCATTGGAGACATGTATTTGCCAACTATATATGAAAAATGCTAATAACACTAACTCTAATCACAATTTTTGATTACTAATATATGTGGTATATTAATTGTCATTTTTTATTCGTAAGTGTTTAAAAGCATTGGCACATCAATTAATTCTATCAACCAGTAAAAATATGATACGTGAGTTAATATTTAAAAAATTTATATTACAGTTGGTGTCTCTAACACTATACATTTTAAAAATTTTAAATTCGTTGTTTGTATTTATTTTTAGAAACTTGTAATATACATTGTTGTATGTATATTATTATTAAAAGGAAAAAGAATTTAGACATCGGAAATCCTAAAAATAAAAAAAAATGTAATCTTTGATTTTTTTTTTATAAATGAACCAAATTATTTGGGTTGTCAAAATTTATCAAGAATTAAGATTTAAACTGCACGATCATTTTAACATAAGAATCATCTAATTTTGATTTAAAATAAGAAATTTATGTGTTTTTAAAGTTAGAGTTTTTTTTTGAAAATAGAAAAAAGAGAAAATTTAATACAAAATTAGGAGTTTTGGATCCGGATGTAAGTTGTTTCTCCAAACGAGGCCTTAATACATATAGTGCTGCAAACGGATCTCCTGGAATGACAGGTTGTGGAGAAATTTTCCATACTTACTGAGGAATTTGTAAAAGTTGCTTCTCAATTCCAGTACATGAAGAGTTCTGTACGCTTATGAAGCTAAGCTTATGGGGGTTATTTGTGCTATCAAGTTTGCTAATTAATATCAATGTAACTATCTCTGGTTCAAGTGTGATCTAATATATAGGGCTAATCATCTCAATTAAAAGTGCAAAATGGTACCATGATAATTTTTGACTGGCTGGAACTGTACAATTAATTATCTAGATACAATTGCTTATCTTGTATCACACATTTTCATATAAGGGAATCATGTTGCGCATAAGTGAACGACTCAGGTAGTTTATATGACACATAATTTACTACTCCCGCCTAAGTAATTTTATAGATCGCAATCAACAACCAAAAAAAAAAAAAATTTAAAAACAATAACTTTGCTAGAGGATTTGACAATGGTTCGTAATAGCTTGCATCTGGTTATTCGATTG
Source organism: Ficus hispida (assembly GCA_025413025.1). NCBI lineage: Eukaryota > Viridiplantae > Streptophyta > Magnoliopsida > Rosales > Moraceae > Ficus > Ficus hispida. The sequence goes on from CM046366.1 coordinate 2,978,371, forward strand.
AAGATGAAATTTTTAAATTGGAATTGGTTAACTTTTAAAAACTAATTATAAATTTTATTGACTTTTCAGAAAAAAATAAAAACTAAAATGAAAAAGTACGATGTACTTAAATTTAAACTTTAATGCCAAAATAAAGCATTATTCATATAAGTAAATTCAAAGTCGTCACGTGTCAAAACCCTCATCAAAATATTGGGGTGATGTACCTATTAGACTGTGGTGTCTAAAACCAAAAACAAAGTTTCTCTACAGAATCCAACAAACATAAAATACTTAAATACAAAGAAATAAAAATCTTTAAGGATTCTAAAAGAACTCGGATTTTGATGGTCATGATAGAGGCAGCAAACATGATCACAAAGTAAGGAGGAATTTAGAGAGGCGGAGGGAGACTTCAGGACAGAAAATCTTTGAGTTTGATTAGGAAAATTTATGAGAAGAAAAATAAGCAGAAAAAATCGCTCTACTGATCTTTTTTGTTTTCAATTTTTGGGCTGATTGTTTATTTCCTTAACAATCATTTGAAATGCGCGTACAAATTCGAAACAGCCATCAAAAGCCTCAGCAGAAAATAGTTGGTGAAAACATTGTTTGTCCATAGCATATTTTTTTAATTGACATTTGATGACGAGTTTCATATTGTCTAATTAAATTTATAATAGTGATATATATATTTATATATATTCTCTTGATAATGATTAATTAACTCGTCAAAGAAAAAGAAAAAGAATATATATATATATATATATATATACGCACATACGCTCAGCAAAAACATATATATATATATATATATATACACACATACAAACGCGCACACACACGGAAGAGAAAACTTCTAGCTAGCATTGTGACCTTTATGCATATGTGTCCTTGTATATTAGCAGGAAAGTACGTAGTTCCTAGCGTAGCAAAAGAAAAAGGAAATATATTAGTACACGTACTGACGTAGGAGTTCTCAGAGAGAGAATTTACTAGCCCAACTTGGACGAAAGATAGAATTGAAAGTTCCAAATCCACTAAACATAAGGGAAAAATAAAAGAGAGAAAACTCTATAAATTCTTCAACACTGATAATCCAAAACCTGTCATACAGTAGCTTGTATTTGCAATCCACTGAAAAAACGACAATAAAATAGCTATTAAATGTTGGGATTTTATTAATTTCCTATTACAGTCTTACATATTAAATAACAGTTACATTATAGACTATCTAATTTAATAGGGCTAAATAAATGATATATTAGTTGGGCTCTAGAGATATCTATTGGGTATAGACTTTAATGTGTAAAAACGCAATACTAATTAAATTAGAGTTGATAGGAATATAATTTAAGTTAGTATATAAGGGTCATTATAAGGGTTGTGGTCTCCAAGTCAAATCAAAATACGTAATATTTATTCTCATTCTCCTTCCCTATTAAGAGAGAGAATCCATAGAGTATCTTCAGAACCTACGGAGATTCGACTGTGAAAAACTATGTCCTTCTCCAATTTGTCTACATATATTCAAATACGCTTCCGATTAATTTCTTTTGATAGTTTAATATGAGATTCTGGATTTGATGATAGTTTACATCAATTAAAGTTTTTCTCAACATTAAAGTCATAAACAACACACCAAAGGAGCGATGAGAAAAAAATAACAAACACAAACCTAAATTGATAAACTAGGACAACTGATAAATTGATAAACTAGGACAATAGATAATGGAAACGACCATTGCTGAATCTTCTTAAAACACATTAATACTTACACTAGCCCTTTTTAAATTATAAGGAATTGAAGACGACTTGATATTGTCACTTCAAACAAACTGTGGTCACTACCCACTACAAAGGTTCAGAATTTCAAACAATGCTTATCCGTACATTGACTTTGGGAGAACACGGTTTCAAATATATATACTTAAAAACAAACACATACATACACACATTATTTTCACTTTCCTTCTAATATTTAAAGTATTGCTGATCTATTAATATAGTTGCTCTAAATTAATCATTTTATTCATCGGTCTGTTAAAATTTCATTAGGAAATGACATTTGAGCAGAATATGCACTTTAATCGAAGTTAATTTTGTACTTTTACATGTTGTAGGACATGATCGAATCATTGAGTGAGTTGTATCCTTATATATATAACACAAGTAGCCGGGCAAAATAACAAATTGAAGACGACTTAAAAAAAATCAAAACTTATGCTCATAAATTTTAAAAGTTGAAGAATAAAATTATACGGGATTTGATCTATTAATCAAGAACAAAAAATAAAATCAACAAAATTAAAATTAACTAAAAAAGGACTAGAGAGATATTCAATTACTTAATCTCTCCTTTCGATACACATAGAACAGATCCCCATTAACATCAAACAAAAATTTCTTTTCCCTTTTTTTTGTTTTTTTGTTTTGTTTTTGTACTTTTCTTTTTCATAGTTTCATACACGACATTAATTTGTGGGCGATTTTATCTAATACGTCATTATGATTATTGCCTTAATGGTTTTGGTTACTGGCTCTTTTGTTTATTTTCTGTCGACCTTGAAACTCACGCGTGGAATTATGCCGACCGCCGAATCGTTACTCTCAACAGACAATGCCTCCTAATAAAAATATATATATATATATATATATGTGTGTGTGTGTGTGTGTGTGTGTGTATAAAATAGATGTACAGCAAAAATATCCCTATTTCTCTACCATCTTTGGTTGAACCAGATTTCTCTACTTTTTCTATATATCCTTTACTTTTTGGCTCTTCACAGACTTTAGACTTATATTAGATATTAATATTTCTTTAAGGCGCTACACAAATTACTCCTTTTCTTTTTCTTATTTTCTCCTTCCATATCCATAGCCCCTCCTCATGAATCAACAACAAGACGTTCCTGGTAATTGATTTATAATAAGATGAAAAAGTTCTAAGAAATAGTATTATTACTTCTTAAATTTAGGATGTTTATTTGATAAATTTTTTTAGGTAAATTGTTTATCTGATAATTAACCACTATATCAATGGTTTAAATTTTTTTTTTCCTTAATATATTTGGGGTTGATCGATGTATGCAGTGGCGTATCCAGCGCCGGCGAGGGAATATATTCCGACGGCGTCTCCTCAGTCCTATCCGCAGGCGGCGCCACCACAGCCAGTAGTAGCTCAATATGATGAGGGACACAACAACAACTACCGAGTCCCTTATGCTGCAGCACCTCCACCGGCTGGTTATCCGATCAATAATACTAATTGTGGTCCTGAAACTAGTTATGCTCTTCCTGTCCAAACCAATTCTAAAGGTGAAGGATTTTGGAAAGGCTGGTAAGTATTATATATATTGCTATATATCTATTCTTATTCACTCTATTTCTTGTTTCTTATTTGCTTTTTAGCCCTATATGTGTATATGTCTATATCCATACATTAATACAAATAAACATATAAAAGTTCAAGCTTGCTAGCTATATCCTGAGTTACATATTCACTATCTCACAATTCACTGTTCGAACTTTTGGTTATGTTAATTTATCTGACAATAATTTTTTTTCTTAACAACCAAAAAAATTTAACAAAGCCATAAAAAAAAAAAAATCATAGACGGAGTATTAAATTTATTACAAATTAAAAAAAAAGTACTACTTCCAACCCTTTGCACCTGCTAACTAATATAATATGTTTTACAAAAAGTTGATTCTCATCTCTCCTTGTGCAGTGTTGCTGCCTTGTGCTGCTGCTGGGTCTTAGACGTTTGTTGCTGAGATACAAGAGATCATCAGGAACTTATAAATACGCACATATATATATATATATTATTATTATTCTAGTACTGGCTTTCGTTATTAATTAATTATAATTCAACCTTGTATTATGTGTAATGTTTCTCCTAGCCTTTTTAAATAAAAGATGTCCTCAAGTGGGGTTTGTGTCACGTTTGAGGAAAATACTTCCAAGTTGTATTAGTCAAGTATAATTAATTTTTGGATTCGTTTGATCGTAAGTTTGAACCGTATTCCATTTTACAAATGCCTTTAAAAGAAGATATTACACTGGCTGGCTCTTGATATTGTGATATCTTTCAACAGCTCAGTAAATGAATCTCAAATACCATTTCTATATGTAGTTTAAGCGATAATAATTGATAAGATTATTAACCATATCTGTGTTTCCTTTTCGATATATGTGTATACATACATATGATTAGTTATAATGAATATTCATTAGCATTACCATACTAACCTAGTGAGATGAATTCGAAAAAAAACCTGCTTAGCATACCATTTGAAACCTATTGAATCTCATTAGGACTAACTCAGCGCATATAGAACCACAGTTTTAAATCTCATGTTTAAAATCTAATAGATTTATTTTTTTTAAAATTAATAAAATGGGTGGCTATAGGATCCTATTTAAAAAAAAATGATAAATTACTCGTTTCGTCCATATAATTTTTATATAATGTTACGATCTGTTCTCCAACTTTTTTTTTTTTTGTGTGGCTAAAAGGTCCATAAACTCTTTAAAAGAGTGCAATTTGATTTTTTTTTTTTAAACGAATCAATGTTAGAAATTATGTGAAATAAAATCATGTGAATGACATGTGTAAGTTGAATCATGTAATTTTTTCTCTCATAACTACCCCAACATAGTCATCATGAATGATTAACGTGATCTTTTCCGTTAAGAAATAATTTATGTTAACAAAAATGATCATTTTACATATTTTTAAAGAGTTTAGAGACCTTTTAATAACCATAAAAAAGGATTGGAGAAATCAAATCATAGCTTTATTAAAAGGTTAAGAATCAAATGAACAATTTATCCTAAGCCAAATATTCTAAGTTTATTTGAACATGAAAACCTACTGACAACAAGATATGAAGTCGACTAACGAAAAAGAATATTAATGCAATACAATGTAGATTCTCGAAATTATTTAAAGTGTTTAACGAAGATCATGATATCTTGTTCATGGTTGATTAGGTCCAACCAACAGACGCGAAGTCCAAGACCTTAGAGCTCCAAAATCAAATGTCATTGGTGATACCCAAGACCTTATGTCTCAAGCTGTCGGTGGCACTATAAGCCACGTACACTGTCAAGGAACGACATAGCCCACTACTTAACTAGTCTTGCTTTTACTATTTCTTGCTATTTAGTTTTTCAAGATTTTGTTCTTCTTGTGCTTGGATCTTTTGTACGCACTGATTTGCCAAGTTTACTTTGAACGAAAATACTTTTATACCAAAAAAAAAAAAAGCTCTCGGAATATCATGAATCATTATGTCCATTGTCAAAGCAAAAATAACACCATAAAATTCGATCAGGAGATATGGACAACAAAAAATTATCGGTAACACGGTAGGTTACCGCCAGTAAAAAGACTGCCATTGTTTTGTTACCCCTATTTCATTAGCAGCTAAGTTACCTTTGGAATCACGATAGACTACAACCAAAGCACGAAAATAGGCTTTGGGTTACCACCAGTGACCTGATATCTTATCTTTCGACGGTCCAGACAACAAATATTGAATATTCTTTTGTACCACCCTATTGCATAATTTTCTGTTAAAATAACTTATTTCTTGAAACTTAGAATGGATTTTTTTTCCTTTTTTTTTTTTTTTTTAATGCTGAGAACTTAAAATAGATTATCAAAAACAATTTCACTCAAATGATTTTAAAATATAAATGCCCGCTCAAAACCTAAATCCACCCAAGATTTTTTTTTTTCCCCGTTTTGTGAAGGAGTCAAGAATATTGTAGTTTTCAGGTTAAAAAAAAAACTTCAATTTATAGTTCTTTATCGTTCTTTTAAATCCCTTTTTAATTAGATTTATTTTGTAAAGAAAGAAACTTAGAACGTTTTTTTTTGTCTTCATTATCTGTTTGTGGCTTTGACAGCTAGGTTGGTGTGTCCAAAACCAAAGTCGAATAATACAAAAAATCATAACAAATTAAAAATCATTAAAAAAGGCGTATTTACATAGGAATATAGATTGGTCCCTGATTTTTATGCATAATTAGTGAGACTGGATATGACGGTATTTTCAAATTACATATTTGTCTCGTCATTAAAATGAAAGTGTTCATGTTTGATATATATATATATATATATATATTTTTTTTTGATATCCTTCTTTCGCGGTTTAGTGAAAAGGGTTTTAATAAGGTCTTTTCTCAATTTATCTTGAAAGTAAAACACTTGATTATTATGACGATAGATATAATCTAGTTGTAATTCTATCCGTGACTCCATTCTTACTAGTAAATTAAAAAAAAAAAAAGAAGCTGTTTCCAATCAAAACATGAAACAGGCGAGTGTTAATTTTTTCCCCCTTTATCTATGACTTATCGCGTGCAAGTTTGTTTATTTTTAGCACATGTGTGCATTTTTTTAAGTTTTAGAATATTTTCTTTTTCCTTCTTAGTTTAATAAATTAGAGTGGATAACTTGAAATGGGATACATGACTCAAAGAAGTGTCAATTTAACTAGAATGTCTTAGTTATCTGATGCTAGTTTAACCCCCCCTTTCATATTCAATTTAAAACAAAAAATACAATCACATAAATTCTTAGCAAAATAAACTATAATAAATTGATGTTAATTATTAAAATAGTATTAGTTTTCTAAAATAATTATATTAAAAAAAAAACATTTTACAATTTATTAGCAAAAAATTCAACAAAAAAAAAAAAAAAAAGTTAACCCACAGCATCACCTTCCGCCTCCCTCCTAACATTTGTATACGTATGTTTTGCAATCTCCATCTCGTCTCTCTCTTCGGTCTCTGCAAAACCCTAGTTTTCCTTCTCAGCTGGGTTGTTCGTCGAATTCCTAATTCCTTGGCAGGGCAGTCTTCGTGTCCAAGTTCTGACATCTTTACCCGAATAATCAGGTTCTTGCACATTTTGCTTATTCAATTCAACACAGACTTTTTTTTTTTAAAAAAAAAGATCTTTTAGCTTATTTCTTAATGTTCCTCTTGTTTGGTTAATGAAAATTAGATTAAAGTTTAGGTGGAAAACTGTCTTAAAGACTATAGTTGAAGAAAAAGAAGAGATTTTTGGACAAAAGGAACAAACTTTGTTACTTATGAGAAAAAAATAGTTGTAGAAAATGAATTTTTGTTATGTGGGTTATTTTTAAGTTGTAAAAAGATCAATGAAGTAAGTGTTATTGAAATCTGGAAATGTGTGTTAGTTGATTACGTTGATGGGTCTGTGTCATTTCAGCAAAGTGAAGTACTTGCCTGTTTTTTAGGTGCTTGTTTAAGAGTTAAATTTTCAGCATCCCATATTCATTAGCGGGATAGTTCATCGAATTCGCTACTTACGCTGCTATAAGTTCATGAGGGACTAATTTATATGAACTTCTGGCAAACTCATTTTCCACCTTCTTTAAGTAGTTTTCTGTTATTTAGGTGAGATTCTTATAGCATTAGGTGCTCATTACCCACACATACACGAACTCACACACATAATATTTTATATATATTTTTTAATTTGGATGTTGGTTACTAAGTATTGTGGTTGTATTTAGTTGGAAATGAATGAAAATACTTGCCTTCTTGCCTCTGCAGTTGAGCGGGTGGGAAATACTCTCTGTTTTAAATTGAGATTGTTACTAGGACCTGGGGGATTTCATGGCAGGTATGCCTGCCATCTTTAGGTCGTGTAAAGCTAACTGATCTAGCACCTGCTGAAGGCCTTCCATCTGATTCTTACAAGCTCTCGGTTTCACTTTAACGCAGTCGCTAGCTCAATATCTGCTGCCATTATTCAGTTTCCAATGAGTGATGGAGCTCTATTAAGAGCTTCTCTGGATTCCGCTCGCCTCTACTTCCAGCAAAAAGCATCCTACCCATCTGCTGATATGATTCATAGCAATGACCCCCATGATTGGTGCAAGACATCTGGTTACTATGCGGATCCTCAACTCTGGCAAGAAACCTATGATTACAGACCTGGACTAACACCTTCAGAAGCTAACAACACAATGGAATTTCCTCCAGCTGGCCTGCCGGATATATTTTCCCTTCTTGGAAAGGCAGCTCGAGACATACTAGATGCTATTAGCTTTTATTTAAACTTACGCAGCTCACCCTTTTTCTGAAATACTCAATAATGTTCCCCTGAGAACCGGGAAATATCATCTTCGGTGCTTCCGTATGCTGTCATGCACGGTCGTCGTTTCAGGGGGCACAACACACAATTTTGCAACCCAAGAGGATGCGCAGCTTGTA
>CM046366.1:2986712-3008665 GCA_025413025.1 Ficus hispida
TTTATTTATTTATTTTTTAGGTTTCAATAAAACTGCGATGGTTGTGACAATCTATATTAAGTGTGATGTTTCCTGCTGGGGTCTGGATGGGGCTATCATTATTTCTTGTATTGGAAACATACCTTACTTGGGTTCAGGACACTTAAAAAAGATGTTATAGCTTTTATATACACACATATATATATATATATAGATATATATATCTATCTATGTATCTATCTGTTCCTGCCAATAAAAAATTGACCGTTTAGATAGGGCAATGGGGAAGAAGTGATGGCCATTAGGCCATATATCATAAGAAACGACATTAATTAATGATGGCCAATATGTGGGTCCCTTACAACTAGAATTTAGACAATTCTACGTATCTTCCCTCAATGGCACATTTATTAATTCATGACCCCCACACTGAAATCTTCCAAGTTTTTTCACCACTTGTTCCGTCCAAATATCTATATATTTACATATGGTCAATGTGTCTTTGACCATGATGTAAAAAAAAAAAAAAGAGAGTAATATGACATTTATTTAACATACTAATAAAATTTGAAAGATGTAATAATAATATGAGATCATTATTAATAGATTTCTAGATGTTACAGACGTCATTATTATATTAAATAAATACCAGAGAATACATTTCCCAATGCATATATGTAAATAATTTTCGAATACTGTGTTTTCTCATGATGTGTGTGTGTGTTTTGCCAGGCTGCTGAAACAAGAACGTCCCTATGTGCCTTATGAATAGTTTTCTTTCTCACCTTAGGACAAGTCTACTTCACATTCAATTCCTATTATATATATATATATATATGTACAATTCAAACGAGGAGGTGGATCATAGATGCTTGTTCCCATGGAAAACCACCTCGCCGGTCAGCCATATAATTTGGACCCTCCCCAACAACTACTTTTATATATATATATATATATACACACACACACACACATACACAGATGGATACAAGGATGGTCCATCTTGTCAGCTCTTGAGAATCCTCATTAATTTCCTTCCACTAATAATGATGTAAATTATTTGCTTTGTTTTACGCTTCTGCCATACGGGCCAATATGGACACTATACATATACATACATATGTATATGTCTACATATATATCGACAAAATGATCATGCATTTCCCAACGGTCAAAAGTGAACCAGGCAAAAGTTGTCATATCCATGACTGAAAGAGCATTTTATTACCGTGAAAGGACATTCCATTCACACAAACATATGTACATATGATAATATATACATATATATATATACACATTAAAGGAATTTGAATATAACTGTACTCTTAAAACTAGCTAGCTCAAGAAAATAGATAGTTCATTTTACATATAAATATTACAACAGTATTTTAATTTAATAATTTAAAATAAATTCACAAGTTAACATTTTTTTCAGGCTTAGTAGTTCTAATATTTAGAATATAAAATAAGCTTAAGTAGAACTTATTTTTAAAAGTTAACTTAAAAGAGAATGTGCTCGTTTTATATATAAATAATATGATAGTCTAATAACTTAATAATATAAGATAAATTCATAATCTAATCATATGTATTTCTATAAAAAAATACTTTAGAATATTAATGATGTTTAACATCACATACGAATAGAGAAATGAGTCCTAAGGATGGATCTAATATTGTGAGACGCATCCTTTATTAACATCATTGATATTCTATAACATTGCTCGTTTCTATACGAGTGTGTGTATGTACGTAGAGGAGCATTTGAGTTTCACGACATTGACTACATGTTAACCTCATGCATTAAAAAGACCGTCCGTACGAGAAGTCGAATTTTAAATTTAAATAATCATTAGTGGTCCTCTGATTGGATCTTCACCTTCAATTCAAACTCAACCCAACCCAACCGAGCCCAACCCAACCAAATCTAAGTGTAGCCTTCTGAAAGGTTTGAGCAAGGCCCAATTTATGAGGGACGAAATCGGGTTGGCCGACTTTTATGTACATGAATGTTGTGTTCCTTGATCTGACCCACTTAACTTACAATACGTTCTCAAAGTAATTGAGGTCCCCGGTTAATTACCTTTGATTAGAATGATATATATCTATATATAGATAGATATGTAGATTAAAGCGTATCGAATTGACATTAATAGACATTAATACCCTTTTTAGCATACTGTCTTGAATCGAAAATTTTAGATTTGAATTTAGAATATAAAATGAAATGAATGGGTGTTTGAGAAAAAGAAAAATTAGTATAATGCAGATTTTGAAAAAAAAAAAAAAGAGTTAAAATTGGATTTGTATTTGAAATGAATTAGATCTCTAGATTCAAGACAGTTGTAGAGTTATCACAAATTTGGGAGCTCCTATCCAAACTCCTCTAATCCCACCAATTAAACTATTCGCAGCGGGGTTTATTATACATAGAACCTTATTTGCACGTTAAGTTAATTACTATAAGATATATGTTCCAAAAAATTGAGGTCTCTAAGTATAAATATCAGAATTAGAATGCAATATACATTGACATGTTCTAAATGAAAATAATGTTTAAAGCGTAATTCTCTGAAAACCTTATCTTTAATGTATGCTTTTATTGAAACTAGGTTGACTCCTTCGCTACTTTCATAATCGCCAGGCTCTCCCACTCCCACCCGTAGTTGTGGGTATGTGCAGCCTAGAAACAAGCTCAAGTTTATGTCAAAATTTAAAGGACCGTCTAGACTGCTTAGAGGGTAAATGAAAACCTTAAGTTCCTATTTGTTCAAGTAATTTGACAATGTTGATCTTTGACCTTAATTTTCGTTATAACTTTAAATCATTATTATAAATCAGCTTTTAAAGTATGAGATTTATGACTCCCTACTTATTTAATATAAATGATTTTTTTTTTCAACTATAAAACTCATGCCCAAGCTCTTCTCCTCCCACTGGTTGAGTTAGCCTAAGTGGAATCATTTGATCATAATTATATCATCCCCCCATTGGGCTTCCTTTGTTTTTCTTGTTTTTTTTGTTTTTTTTTTGTTTTTGTTTTGTATTTTAATGAAGGTAGTTAGTATATAAGAAATATTGTATACATATGGAGAGTATAATCATCTGAAGCAAAACATTAAAAACCAAAACCTACTAAACGTTTTCAAAAGGCAACTTTGTCGAGAAAAACAAAATAACTTTGACATTAGTTTACGGGGTGGAGTTAGTTTGTAAAGTCAATTGGTCAAATTATTTTCTATTATATTCTTGAGAATTTTTACTCAATATTTGAATCATTAGATTTTAAAATAATCTTAACTCTTCGAACCTGGTAATATCCACTGTTAGATTGTGATAATAATTAATTAAGAAATTCATTAATATAATTAATTAATAATAATAATAATCCGAAGAGAGATATTTTATATCAAACATCCCACAATATGCTTATTATACATCTTGTAGGAATTAAAGTACGTTGTATAGTTAAATAGAATTTAGCCGTGCCTACATCAAATTAATTCCAAGTTAATTTTAATTGAACCACAAAATTAGGAAAAAAGATGTGACACAAATTTATCATGGCAAATCCCACAAAGTATGATCACTAAAAATCTTGTAAAAGTTTTTTTTTATTTCATAATTAATTAGAGGGGTAACCCTAGGTTTGGGAACTTATTTACTTAATTTTTTTTTTATTTTAAGGAAAGGCTTGGAAAATTCTTAATTTATGCATGGCATGTGGCACAAGTGTCAATATTTTAACATGCTATAGTAACTTACATCTCTTGAAGCTTTTTAACCAGCAAAGTTTCTAATTTAATATATATCACAAGTTCCACAATTAACCGAGGGGAATCTGCTGATTTATTAGAAATCCCTTGCACAAGAATGACATGCCCAAATCTAGAAATCATAATTATAAAACTAATTTGTTCACTTTGTTATAAGGCCGTAGTATGCTCCAATAAATTATGTATTAGTTTTTTCCTTGAGCCGCGTTGAATTTCCTTGAGACTGACACGATGAAACTAACCGTGCTATTACACTCGGTATCTCCTTATGTTCACACACTTACCTCTCTCATATTTTTTACCTTTGCTGATTTGTCAATTTTTACACATTAACTGTATGATAAATTATTTAATACACCAAAATGTGTGTAATCAGATTTTAAAATATAATTTTTTTTAGTCTTCGGTATTTGCATAGTTAGGGTTCTTAATTTAGAAGATATGATTTAAAAAAGTATTGGAAGGATATACGAAATGAGAAACACATATTTAAACGCATAAGAGAGTGTATCGAGATGTTCCAGAACTTCTTCTAAAGTTGGAATTTAATCCTGTGAATGATTAATGGGAAAAAGTTTTTCACAAAAAAAAAAAATTTAGGATGTAAAAGATGAAAGAAAGAAGTGAGATGGGAAATAACCAGATGGAAAATGTTAGAATTAGTATTGTTTGGTAAGAAAGAAAAAAGAACGGAAAGATAAATAGAATGTATAAAATTTTTAGTTGGGCCCACTAGTTTTTATTCTTTCTAAAATTGGTGAAAATTAATCTAAATACAATCAATGCTGACAATGTCTAAGATTATATATAAAAGAATAAAATAGTAATATCACAAATCCTTTGCTTTCTTTTCTTTCTATCTAACAAACAACTTAAAAGAAAACTAATTTCCTTTTTCTTATTCTAATTGTCCATTTTTATAAGTCTTTTTTTCCATCATATTTTCTTTCTTCCTATCAAATGAAGTGCAAAATCTCGATGTCCATATTCAATTTCTTTTTCCTGTTGATACACAGAACAGATCATCATTAAATTTTTGTTGTTTTTGTATTTTGATGTTTCATATGTTTCGTGCACGACATTAATTTATGGGATATTTTACCTAATACGTCAATTTAAGTTAATTTACTCTATTAAAAAAAGTTAATTAGTTATTGGTTTTTTTAGCGTAGTTTAATGTCTGTCCTTGAAACTAACGCATGGAATTAAGCCGACTGCCTGATCGTTACTCTCAATATACATGCCTCTGCATATAAATATAATATACATAATATATATAGTGGTGATATAGACACCAACTCTAATATTATTTTCAAATATCAATCGACACATAATAATGATTTGTTAGTTTTCATTGATAAATATAATAAATTGATATGGAAAATAATCACAGTATTTCCTTATAATCCATTATTTACAACATTAATAATTAGATGAGAAATGTATAATAAATGATAGATCAGTATATTATGTTCATGTAATACATTTGTTCAATAAATAAGTTACATGTGATTTATCAAGTACTAATTACCATTTTTTCTCTTAATAAAATTCATGTTACTTAGATAATTATTATAAAATTGACATTTATAAATTATTTAAGTGTCAATTATTTATTAAACGAGTATATCATATAACATGTACGATGAGTTGGTATACAATAATTTCTCTAATTACAAAACAGACAGCTATATATATATAAATATAAAAATATATATATATATGTATATATATATATATATATATATATATAGCCCAACATACAAACGTTCTTCTCTTGCAATAATCATCTCGATCCTAGACTTGTTTTGGCTCTTCTTATCTATACTCACATCACATTTCTTACAAAACCCTTTTCTTAGTTTCTTCTTTCATATCCACCTAATCATCATCATGACTCATCCCGAAAGCACCCAAGCTCCTGGTACGTCCAACAATTTGATCAACATTTGACAATGAAAAACCTGTTCATATGTTCTTTTTCTTTTCTTTTCTTTTTTTCTTTTCCTAATAATATGATTAAAGTATGTCATTCTTCAACTCTTAATCTACGTGCTTCTAAATTTTCGATAGTTTCTTTGATTGATTACTAGCGCTATGATCGGTTTTTTTTTTTTTTTTTTTTTTTTCTTTTAGATTAGACTTACAAAATCCTTTTATCATCAAATTTAATGCAGTAATGGCATATCCTGCACCGTCTGCCCCGGAATATTCTCCCGTGCCCATGATGTATCTATCACCACCACCACCGATGGTGCCGCCACCACCACAACCCGTTTATTACAATAACCAAGTCCCCTATGTAGCAGCACCACCAAATACTATTTATTACCCGCCCACTTATTATGGTCCTCCTCCCGGGTTCAACCAGCAGCAGCAGCAACAGCAACAGCAAACTTCTACAGTTGTTGTTTCACAAAATAACTCTAGAAGTACTGACCTTTTGGATTGCTGGTAAGTTTATACATATATCTACATATAAATATATGATTTGTCTATATATCTATCTCTATATCTATATATTTATATATATATTTATGACACAAAATTTTGTTTCCTCACTGTCATATGCAGCGTTGCTGCCTTGTGTTGCTGCTGTTGTTGGCATCTGAACATGCTGTTGTGCTGGGGTTTCTAACTCTTAAAGTACAAGAAAGAGGGTTACAATGTATGTCCTGGAAGCAAGTGGCTTTCCTTGTTAAAATCTGCTTTAATTTGTTTTTGCATATGCTAATCTTAAGCCCAAGCGAGGAAGTTTGTGTATTAATTGCTGTGAAAGAATTTTTGAATTTGATTTGGAATTTGAAGAAAGTAAGACAATGTCACTACACCACAAAAGGCCTTTCATAGCGTCTAAAAAATGCTATCATAGGTATAGATAGCATTTTACCAAACGCTATTACAGCCCATGTTATTAAAAGTCTTGTCCTTTGGTAGCATTTTTCTGGTGCTATAAGACAAAAAAACTAATAGCACCAGAAAAATGCTATTAGTTTCTCATCAAGCCGCCCTGTAAGTAAAAAGTACGCTTTTTATAATCTTCCTATTAATCCGTTTAAGTTGACAAGGACATGGTGGATTTCCTGTCTTGGATTTTGAGTATCCTGTTTACTCGATTGGTTATTTTTATTAAGTAGAAAAAAAAAAAAACGTACATACATACATATAAATATATATATATATATATATTTTTTTTAAGACCTTAAGTTGCAATAAATGAAGACCATAGTTTTCAATTTCAAAAATCCAATATGTTAAACTTTTATACTTAAAACTACGTATGTATATTATAAATTATAATGTATATCTTTAATAGAAAAATAATATATACACCAACCAAGGCTATAAACCACGAAAAGGTCGGGATCCATAAAACCGTTCATGTCCTATAAATCGGGACAGAGTAATTAACTTTTAACTAGTTTATAACTTGAATCTATTTAGATTAATTTTTCCTTATCCTATTAAGGTGGGTCTCCGTGGGTTAACAAAGAAGTGGCATGCATTCCTAAATTAGCTTTAATTCATGTGCGTGATATATAATATTTGAAATGTGATAATTTATTTGTATCACTTTGATATGAAAATTAAACTTAAAATTTTTACGAATCAAATGATATATTTGAACTCCAAATTTTTAAGTGGCATTCGTCTAAATCACCTTGTGTTTGTTCTCGACAAAAGGCCTGATTTTCAGAATATCCTAGCTAATTGAATAGGTCCCTAATTTAACTATCCTAAGAAGTGCTTTTTTTTTTGGTTTTTTAACTTTATGGACATGAGTTCAGACTTTCAAAAAAGACATACTGTTGGTCTCGTCTTTTTTTTCTTTTTTTTTTTTTCTGAAAATATTGTTGGTCTTTTTTCTTAAACAAATTCATTTTTAATTAATGGAGATAATGACTTTTCGAATACAGTTACAGAAATATAACTGCAAAAAGTAATTTGAAATTAAGTTTATAGAAACTAAAAATTAATGCACCCTTTCCACTGAAAAAAATTCACAAAAATGAACCAAAAAGTAACCTTTAGGGATGGTTTTGGATTAAAGATTTGGATTAGTCATCATCACCATCATTATTAGTATTATTATTAAATGGAAGCTAGCTTGAAAATTATCAAGGACTAATGAGACCGGTGGGCTTGATGGATAGGTGGGTAATATACTACAAGAAATTGCACTTTTAGTAACTAAAATTTCAGCGACTAAATACTAATAGTCACTAAATGTATGATTTTATGACTTAAAGTTGGTCACAAAAATATTTGGTCGAAAAATACATTATTTTCGATACCAATTCAATTTATGACTAACTATTTAGTCGCAAAAAGGTTGATTTAGTGACTAAATGGACATTTAGTCACAAAAAATTATGGCACCAAAAATTAATAATGAAGGGAGTCCAAGTTTTTATCACTAAAATAATATAGTCGTTGAAGGTAATATTTTATGATCAAAACTTAGTCGGTAAAGATTAATAACTTTTAGTGACTAAAATATTGATCACAAAATATCATAAAAAATTACACATTCAGTGACCACACTCTTTTCCTCACTAAATCTACTTTGTTGTGACTAAGCTTAGTCACAAAAACATTTACTAAAATTTATATTGTTTTTTACACGACTAACCTTTTGGTCGTAATCATATAATTTTTTTTTTAATACCATATGGTTACATATATAATTTTTTTTTCATATATTGATTACAAAGAAAATCAACGGATAAAAAATAAGATTTTGTACAGGAGTAATAACAAAATTCCCGAAGATTTTAACATTTGTATCACTTTGCTTCTCCAATTTCAAAGCCTAACATCCGTTCTCCTGATTTATATTCCACTAAAAAATTTGGTGCTTCGCTCACAGATTAACAGAACATTAATACATGATTTTAAATTCCGGGGGTATTTTTCTACAAGTGAGAGAGAGAGATTGAGTTAATTTGATGCTTTTCAAGGCTTAATTTGTCGTTTTCAATCAGTATTAGTTTTTTTTTAATAATTTAAACAAGTATTTATTTCTTTTTTTTTTTTTGGAGCAAGTATTTGCTTTTCTTTGATAATTAGGATATTAAACCTTTTTTAAAAGCTAGTTCAGATTTAAAACAAAATAACTTAATCTTCCATTTGAGAAATTATTTTTTGAATTTTAAATTAGTATTAAAATTTGAAAACAAATCAGACTATAATCTTTAAATTTTCGTTTCTTACTATCATCTTTGCTTTTTTCTTCTGTTCAAATATCCTATCAACCCGATATTAAAAAATATTCTCACTAAGAAAATGAAAAAATAAAAGAAAAAAATAATTTGCAATCCAACCAACAAGATATATATATATATATATATATATATATGATTTAGGAGACTATACCATATCCCAAAAAAAAAAAAAAAATATATATATATATATATAGTTGCGATTTTTTTCGTTATTGAATAAAAAATTAAAAAATAAAACGTTTTCTTTTAATCATTATTTCAAAATTGTTTCCCCTAAATAAATTTTAATTTCAAATTGTTTTTTATCCGTATTTGCCGGTCAAGAGAAACAAACTAATATTTATTATACACGCATCCATATTTTATTTTTTTTAATGGTAAATTCAAAGAGAGGTTAATTTGTATATTCTTTTAAAGACTTTTTTTAGAGAGAAAAAAAAAAGTTTTATTTTATTTTATTTTTTAATTTGAAAGACGTTTAAGTAAACATTTTTTTGTTGGGAAGATGTTTGTTTAAACGGTTGATCGATCTAGATACTTTTCTCTTATTTGTTTTCTTCTACATAAAGAACAAAATAAAACTTAATTACCGCAGCTCTTTTATGCTATGTAATTCTTAAAAAACCAAAAAAAAATATGGGTGGGGGATTTGAATTCTACACATCAAATTAAAGTTATGAAATGTGAAATTATTATTAAATTAAATATGCAATCATCAATGTTATTTCTTTTAATTTCATATTTAAATTTTCAAATTTCATTTAATATGAAAATAGTACGTTTTCCAAAAAGAAGTGCAGGCCGGAGGGGGGGGTGGTGTTGTGGACGAGGGAGATAAGGAAAAGTGTTCTTGGCAGGAGGTTCGGCGCACCGTCGGGTCCCTGGCTATCAAATTTCATCTACAAATATATCGTTAGATGCTGAGTTTTGAAGTATGGTTTATGTCATCTATAAAAGACGAGGTACATTGGGTTGAAGCTATGAATACTGTTAGTTGTTGTCGGTGGTAAGGCATTTTCTAGCACGTTTGTCATCGTCTCGGCCTTTCCTTTTGGAAGTTTTGTTCTGTGGGAGGAGACTGGGTCATATGGTGGTGCATGTCTCAAACTATGTTATCATTGGAGACATGTATTTGCCAACTATATATGAAAAATGCTAATAACACTAACTCTAATCACAATTTTTGATTACTAATATATGTGGTATATTAATTGTCATTTTTTATTCGTAAGTGTTTAAAAGCATTGGCACATCAATTAATTCTATCAACCAGTAAAAATATGATACGTGAGTTAATATTTAAAAAATTTATATTACAGTTGGTGTCTCTAACACTATACATTTTAAAAATTTTAAATTCGTTGTTTGTATTTATTTTTAGAAACTTGTAATATACATTGTTGTATGTATATTATTATTAAAAGGAAAAAGAATTTAGACATCGGAAATCCTAAAAATAAAAAAAAATGTAATCTTTGATTTTTTTTTATAAATGAACCAAATTATTTGGGTTGTCAAAATTTATCAAGAATTAAGATTTAAACTGCACGATCATTTTGACATAAGAATCATCTAATTTTGATTTAAAATAAGAAATTTATGTGTTTTTAAAGTTAGAGTTTTTTTTTTGAAAATAGAAAAAAGAGAAAATTTAATACAAAATTAGGAGTTTTGGATCCGGATGTAAGTTGTTTCTCCAAACGAGGCCTTAATACATATAGTGCTGCAAACGGATCTCCTGGAATGACAGGTTGTGGAGAAATTTTCCATACTTACTGAGGAATTTGTAAAAGTTGCTTCTCAATTCCAGTACATGAAGAGTTCTGTACGCTTATGAAGCTAAGCTTATGGGGGTTATTTGTGCTATCAAGTTTGCTAATTAATATCAATGTAACTATCTCTGGTTCAAGTGTGATCTAATATATAGGGCTAATCATCTCAATTAAAAGTGCAAAATGGTACCATGATAATTTTTGACTGGCTGGAACTGTACAATTAATTATCTAGATACAATTGCTTATCTTGTATCACACATTTTCATATAAGGGAATCATGTTGCGCATAAGTGAACGACTCAGGTAGTTTATATGACACATAATTTACTACTCCCGCCTAAGTAATTTTATAGATCGCAATCAACAACCAAAAAAAAAAAAAATTTAAAAACAATAACTTTGCTAGAGGATTTGACAATGGTTCGTAATAGCTTGCATCTGGTTATTCGATTGAAGATGAAATTTTTAAATTGGAATTGGTTAACTTTTAAAAACTAATTATAAATTTTATTGACTTTTCAGAAAAAAATAAAAACTAAAATGAAAAAGTACGATGTACTTAAATTTAAACTTTAATGCCAAAATAAAGCATTATTCATATAAGTAAATTCAAAGTCGTCACGTGTCAAAACCCTCATCAAAATATTGGGGTGATGTACCTTTTAGACTGTGGTGTCTAAAACCAAAAACAAAGTTTCTCTACAGAATCCAACAAACATAAAATACTTAAATACAAAGAAATAAAAATCTTTAAGGATTCTAAAAGAACTCGGATTTTGATGGTCATGATAGAGGCAGCAAACATGATCACAAAGTAAGGAGGAATTTAGAGAGGCGGAGGGAGACTTCAGGACAGAAAATCTTTGAGTTTGATTAGGAAAATTTATGAGAAGAAAAATAAGCAGAAAAAATCGCTCTACTGATCTTTTTTGTTTTCAATTTTTGGGCTGATTGTTTATTTCCTTAACAATCATTTGAAATGCGCGTACAAATTCGAAACAGCCATCAAAAGCCTCAGCAGAAAATAGTTGGTGAAAACATTGTTTGTCCATAGCATATTTTTTTAATGACATTTGATGACGAGTTTCATATTGTCTAATTAAATTTATAATAGTGATATATATATTTATATATATTCTCTTGATAATGATTAATTAACTCGTCAAAGAAAAAGAAAAAGAATATATATATATATATATATATATACGCACATACGCTCAGCAAAAACATATATATATATATATATATATATACACACATACAAACGCGCACACACACGGAAGAGAAAACTTCTAGCTAGCATTGTGACCTTTATGCATATGTGTCCTTGTATATTAGCAGGAAAGTACGTAGTTCCTAGCGTAGCAAAAGAAAAAGGAAATATATTAGTACACGTACTGACGTAGGAGTTCTCAGAGAGAGAATTTACTAGCCCAACTTGGACGAAAGATAGAATTGAAAGTTCCAAATCCACTAAACATAAGGGAAAAATAAAAGAGAGAAAACTCTATAAATTCTTCAACACTGATAATCCAAAACCTGTCATACAGTAGCTTGTATTTGCAATCCACTGAAAAAACGACAATAAAATAGCTATTAAATGTTGGGATTTTATTAATTTCCTATTACAGTCTTACATATTAAATAACAGTTACATTATAGACTATCTAATTTAATAGGGCTAAATAAATGATATATTAGTTGGGCTCTAGAGATATCTATTGGGTATGGACTTTAATGTGTAAAAACGCAATACTAATTAAATTAGAGTTGATAGGAATATAATTTAAGTTAGTATATAAGGGTCATTATAAGGGTTGTGGTCTCCAAGTCAAATCAAAATACGTAATATTTATTCTCATTCTCCTTCCCTATTAAGAGAGAGAATCCATAGAGTATCTTCAGAACCTACGGAGATTCGACTGTGAAAAACTATGTCCTTCTCCAATTTGTCTACATATATTCAAATACGCTTCCGATTAATTTCTTTTGATAGTTTAATATGAGATTCTGGATTTGATGATAGTTTACATCAATTAAAGTTTTTCTCAACATTAAAGTCATAAACAACACACCAAAGGAGCGATGAGAAAAAAATAACAAACACAAACCTAAATTGATAAACTAGGACAACTGATAAATTGATAAACTAGGACAATAGATAATGGAAACGACCATTGCTGAATATTCTTAAAACACATTAATACTTACACTAGCCCTTTTTAAATTATAAGGAATTGAAGACGACTTGATATTGTCACTTCAAACAAACTGTGGTCACTACCCACTACAAAGGTTCAGAATTTCAAACAATGCTTATCCGTACATTGACTTTGGGAGAACACGGTTTCAAATATATATACTTAAAAACAAACACATACATACACACATTATTTTCACTTTCCTTCTAATATTTAAAGTATTGCTGATCTATTAATATAGTTGCTCTAAATTAATCATTTTATTCATCGGTCTGTTAAAATTTCATTAGGAAATGACATTTGAGCAGAATATGCACTTTAATCGAAGTTAATTTTGTACTTTTACATGTTGTAGGACATGATCGAATCATTGAGTGAGTTGTATCCTTATATATATAACACAAGTAGCCGGGCAAAATAACAAATTGAAGACGACTTAAAAAAAATCAAAACTTATGCTCATAAATTTTAAAAGTTGAAGAATAAAATTATACGGGATTTGATCTATTAATCAAGAACAAAAAATAAAATCAACAAAATTAAAATTAACTAAAAAAGGACTAGAGAGATATTCAATTACTTAATCTCTCCTTTCGATACACATAGAACAGATCCCCATTAACATCAAACAAAAATTTCTTTTCCCTTTTCTTTGTTTTTTTGTTTTGTTTTTGTACTTTTCTTTTTCATAGTTTCATACACGACATTAATTTGTGGGCGATTTTATCTAATACGTCATTATGATTATTGCCTTAATGGTTTTGGTTACTGGCTCTTTTGTTTATTTTCTGTCGACCTTGAAACTCACGCGTGGAATTATGCCGACCGCCGAATCGTTACTCTCAACAGACAATGCCTCCTAATAAAAAATATATATATATATATATATATATGTGTGTGTGTGTGTGTGTGTGTGTATAAAATAGATGTACAGCAAAAATATCCCTATTTCTCTACCATCTTTGGTTGAACCAGATTTCTCTACTTTTTCTATATATCCTTTACTTTTTGGCTCTTCACAGACTTTAGACTTATATTAGATATTAATATTTCTTTAAGGCGCTACACAAATTACTCCTTTTCTTTTTCTTATTTTCTCCTTCCATATCCATAGCCCCTCCTCATGAATCAACAACAAGACGTTCCTGGTAATTGATTTATAATAAGATGAAAAAGTTCTAAGAAATAATATTATTACTTCTTAAATTTAGGATGTTTATTTGATAAATTTTTTTAGGTAAATTGTTTATCTGATAATTAACCACTATATCAATGGTTTAAATTTTTTTTTTCCTTAATATATTTGGGGTTGATCGATGTATGCAGTGGCGTATCCAGCGCCGGCGAGGGAATATATTCCGACGGCGTCTCCTCAGTCCTATCCGCAGGCGGCGCCACCACAGCCAGTAGTAGCTCAATATGATGAGGGACACAACAACAACTACCGAGTCCCTTATGCTGCAGCACCTCCACCGGCTGGTTATCCGATCAATAATACTAATTGTGGTCCTGAAACTAGTTATGCTCTTCCTGTCCAAACCAATTCTAAAGGTGAAGGATTTTGGAAAGGCTGGTAAGTATTATATATATTGCTATATATCTATTCTTATTCACTCTATTTCTTGTTTCTTATTTGCTTTTTAGCCCTATATGTGTAGATGTCTATATCCATACATTAATACAAATAAACATATAAAAGTTCAAGCTTGCTAGTTATATCCTGAGTTACATATTCACTATCTCACAATTCACTGTTCGAACTTTTGGTTATGTTAATTTATCTGACAATAATTTTTTTCTTAACAACCAAAAAAATTTAACAAAGCCATAAAAAAAAAAAATCATAGACGGAGTATTAAATTTATTACAAATTAAAAAAAAAAGTACTACTTCCAACCCTTTACACCTGCTAACTAATATAATATGTTTTACAAAAAGTTGATTCTAATCTCTCCTTGTGCAGTGTTGCTGCCTTGTGCTGCTGCTGGGTCTTAGACGTTTGTTGCTGAGATACAAGAGATCATCAGGAACTTATATATACGCACATATATATATATATATATATATATATATTTTTTATTATTCTAGTACTGGCTTTCGTTATTAATTAATTATAATTCAACCTTGTATTATGTGTAATGTTTCTCCTAGCCTTTTTAAATAAAAGATGTCCTCAAGTGGGGTTTGTGTCACCTTTGAGGAAAATACTTCTAAGTTGTAGTAGTCAAGTATAATTAATTTTTGGATTCGTTTGATCGTAAGTTTGAACCGTATTCCATTTTACAAATGCCTTTAAAAGAAGATATTACACTGGCTAGCTGGCTCTTGATATTGTGATATCTTTCAACAGCTCAGTAAATGAATCTCAAATACCATTTCTATATGTAGTTTAAGCGATAATAATCGATAAGATTATTAACCATATCTGTGTTTCCTTTTCGATATATGTGTATACATACATATGATTAGTTATAATGAATATTCATTAGCATTACCATACTAACCTAGTGAGATGAATTCGAAAAAAAAACATGCTTAGCATACCATTTGAAACCTATTGAATCTCATTAGGACTAACTCAGCACATATAGAACCACAGTTTTAAATCTCATGTTTAAAATCTAATAGATTTTATTTTTTTTAAATTAATAAAATGGGTGGCTATAGGATCCTATTTTAAAAAAAAATGATAAATTACTCGTTTTGTCCATATAATCTTTATATGATGTTACGATCTGTTCTCCAACTTTTTTTTTTTTTTTTTGTGTGGCTAAAAGGTCCATAAACTCTTTAAAAGAGTGCAATTTGATTTTTTTTTTTTAACGAACCAATGTTAGAAATTATGTGAAATAAAATCATGTGAATGGCATGTGTAAGTTGAATCATGTAATTTTCTCTCTCATAACTACCCCAACATAGTCATCATGAATGATTAACGTGATCTTTTCCGTTAAGAAATAATTTATGTTAACAAAAATGACCATTTTACACATTTTTAAAGAGTTTAGAGACCTTTTAATAACCACAAAAAAGGATTGGAGAAATCAAATCATAGCTTTATTAAAAGGTTAAGAATCAAATGAACAATTTATCCTAAGCTAAATATTCTAAGTTTATTTGAACATGAAAACCTACTGACAACAAGATATGAAGTCGACTAACGAAAAAGAATATTAATGCAATACAATGCAGATTCTCGAAATTATTTAAAGTGTTTAACGAAGATCATGATATCTTGTTCATGGTTGATTAGGTCCAACCAACAGACGCAAAGTCCAAGACCTTAGAACTCCAGAATCAAATGTCATTGGTGATACCCAAGACCTTATGTCTCAAGCTGTCAGTGGTACTATAAGCTACGTACACTGTCAAGGGAACGACATAGCCCACTACTTAACTAGTCTTGCTTTTACTATTTCTTGCTATTTAGTTTTTCAAGATTTTGTTCTTCTTGTGCTTGGATCTTTTGTACGCACTGATTTGCCAAGTTTACTTTGAACGAAAATACTTTTATACCAAAAAAAAAAAAAAAAAAAAAAAAAAAAAAGCTCTCGGAATATCATGAATCATGATGTCCATTGTCAAAGCAAAAATAAGACCATAAAATTCGATCAGGAGATATGGACAACAAAAAATTATCGGTAACACGGTAGGTTACCGCTAGTAAAAAGACTGCCATTGTTTTGTTACCCTATTTCATTAGCAGCTAAGTTACCTTTGGAATCACGATAGACTACAACAAAAGCACAAAAATAGGCTTTGGGTTACCACCAGTGACCTGATATCTTATCCTTCGACGGTCCAGACAACAAAGATTGAATATTCTTTTGTACCACCCTATTGCATAATTTTCTGTTAAAATAACTTATTTTCTTGAAACTTAGAATGGATTTTTTTATTATTATTTTTTTTATGCTGAGAACTTAAAATAGATTATCAAAAACAATTTCGCTCAAATGATTTTAAAATATAAATGCCCGCTCAAAACCTAAATCCACCTAAGATTTTTTTTTCCCCCGTTTTGTGAAGGAGTCAAGAATATTGTAGTTTTCAGGTTTAAAAAAAAAAAAAACTTCAATTTATAGTTCTTTATCGTTCTTTTAAATCCCTTTTTAATTCGATTTATTTTTTAAAGAAAGAAACTTAGAACGTTTTTTTTGTCTTCATTATCTGTTTATGGCTTTGACAGCTAGGTTGGTGTGTAACCAAAGTCGAATAATACAAAAAATCATAACAAATTAAAAATCATTAAAAAAGGCGTATTTACATAGGAATACATATTGGTCCCTGATTTTTATACAGAATTAGTGAGACTGGATATGACGGTATTTCCAAATTACATATTTGTCTCGCCATTAAAATAAAAGTGTTCATGTTTGATATATATATATATATATATTTTATATCCTTCTTTCACGGTTTAGTGAAAAGGGTTAATAAGGTCTTTTCTCAATTTATCTTGAAAGTAAAACATTTGATTATTGTGATAATAAATATAATATAGTTGTAATTCTATCCGTGACTCAATTCTTCCCAGTAAATTAAAAATAAAATTGCAAAAAAAAGAAGCTGTTTCTAAATCAAAACATGAAACAGGCGAGTGTTTTTTGTTCCCCCTTTATCTATGACTTATCGCGTGCAAGTTTGTTTATTTTTAGCACGTGTGCATTTTTTTAAGTTTAGAATATTTTCTTTTTCCTTGGTAGTTTAATAAATTAGAGTGGATAACTTGAAATGGGATACATGACTCAAAAGAAATGTCAATTTAACTAGCATGTTCTTAGTTATCTGATGCTAGTTTAACACCCCCTTTTCATATTCAATTTAAAAACAAAAAATACAATCACATAAAATTCTTAGCAAAATAAACTATAACAAAATTTATTGTTAATTATTAAAAATAGTATTAGTTTTCCTAAAATAATTATATTAAAAAAAACATTTTACAATTTATTAGCAAAAAATTTCAACCAAAAAAAAAAAATGTTAACCCACATCATCACCTTCCACCTCCTCTCCTAACATTTGTATACGTATGTTTTGCAATCTCCATCGTCGTCTCTCTCTCTCGGTCTCTGCAAAACCCTAGTTTTCCTTCTCAGCTGGGTTGTTCGTCGAATTCCTAATTCCTTGGCAGGGCAGTCTTCGTGTCCAAGTTCTGACATCTTTACCCGAATAATCAGGTTCTTGCACATTTTGCTTATTCAATTCAACACAGACTTTAAAAAAAAAAAAAGATCTTTTAGCTTATTTCTTAATGTTCCTCTTGTTTGGTTAATGAAAATTAGATTAAAGTTTAGCTGGGAAAACTGTCGTAAAGATAATAGTTGAAGAAAAAGAAGAGATTTTTGGACAAAAGGAACAAACTTTGTTACTTATGAGAAAAAAATAGTTGTAGAAAATGAATTTTTGTTATGTGGGTTATATTTTAAGTTGTAAAAGATCAATGAAGTAAGTGTTATTGAAATCTGGAAATGTGTGTTTAGTTGATTACGTTGATGGGTCTGTGTCATTTCAGCAAAGTGAAGTACTTGCCTGCTTTTTAGGTGCTTGTTTAAGAGTTAAATTTTCAGCATTCCCATTTTCATTAGCGGGATAGTTCATCGAATTCGGCTACTTACGCTGCTATAAGCTCATGAGGGACTAAATTTATATGAACTTCTGGCAAACTCATTTTCTCACCCTCTCTTTAAGTAGTTTTCTTGTTATTTAGGTGAGATTCTTATAGCATTAGGTGCTCATTACCCACACATACACGAACTCACACACATATATATTTTTATATATATTTTTTAATTTGGATGTTGGTTACTAAGTATTGTGGTTGTATTTAGTTGGAAATGAATGAAAATACTTGCCTTCTTTGCCTCTGCAGTTGAGCGGGTGGGAAAATACTCTGTGTTTTAAATTGAGATTGTTACTAGGACCGGGAGGGATTTCATGGCAGGTAGTGGCCTGCCATCTTTAGGTCGCGTAAAGCTAACTGATCTAGCACCTGCCGAAGGCCTTCCATCTGATTCTTACAAGCTCTCAGTTTCAACTTTAACGCAGTCGCTAGCTCAATATTCTGCTGCCATTATTCAGTTTCCAATGAGTGATGGAGCTCTATTAAGAGCTTCTCTGGATTCCGCTCGCCTCTACTTCCAGCAAAAAGCATCCTACCCATCTGCTGATATGATTCATAGCAATGACCCCCATGATTGGTGCAAGACATCTGGTTACTATGCGGATCCTCAACTCTGGCAAGAAACCTATGATTACAGACCTGGACTAACACCTTCAGAAGCTAACAACACAATGGAATTTCCTCCAGCTGGCCTGCCGGATATATTTTCCCTTCTTGGAAAGGCAGCTCGAGACATACTAGATGCTATTAGCTTTTATTTAAACTTACGCAGCTCACCCTTTTCTGAAATACTCAATAATGTTCCCCTGAGAACACGGGAAATATCATCTTCGGTGCTGTCCGTATGCTGTCATGCACGGTCGTCGTTTCAGGGGCACAACACCACAATTTTGCAACCCAAGAGGATGCGCAGCTTGTAATGTTTTCCGACCATGAGCATCAAGTGGACAAAAGCTTGATATCTCTGGTGAAGTCAGATAAGGCTGGTTTACACATAAAGGACTTTCAGGGTCGTTGGGTTCTGGTGGATGGAGATCTTGGTCCTCAGGAGGCCATTGTTTACCCTGGACTCGCACTTTATCAGGCAACTGCAGGATATTTCAACCCTGCACTTCATAGAACAGAGATTGGTAATCTCCAGAATAACTTTTTCGGGCGGTGTTCTTTAGCTTTCAAGCTCATGCCTAAATCTATGACTAGTCTCAGTTGTTCAGAGATGAGAGCTGCCGGCCACGGGGTAGAAGCTCAGTTCCAGCTTCCCATTCCAGTTGATGATTTTATGCAGAGATCTCACCCAACTGATCAACTCTTTAACAGGCAAAACAATGTCCAAAGTTTCAACTTTAATGCAACCCAAGATGGTAGGCAGCAATCTACTAATTTTTATCATCTTCTATAGATGACTTTTTATCTACATTTGTTTGTTTGTTTGTTTGTTTGCTTCTATATATAAAATATATATATATATATATATATATATTCTCTTGCTTTTATCTTGAAACTAAGTTAAGCTATTAAATAGATCAAAAGAAATGAACATAGGAAAAGCTTTTGTGCTTTTCTTTTGAAGGAGGAAAGGTGCGTAATGATTCTAGCAATGGTTAAGGCCATTTTATTCTCTCCATGAGAGGAATGGAACTTGATGTTGGGTTTGCCAGTTCCTTTCTCTGTAATTGAGTAGCTTTTAGTGAGATGCTTTTAACAGCAGGTCCTTGGATCGATGAAATGCTGGTACAGGATCTATGAAGCCTTTGATAAGGAGGAGGAAGAATGATTCGAGAATGAAACCTCTGCCACCTTCGAAAAGGTTACGCCTTGATGCCCAGAGAGTGCTAAAGGAAAGGGTTCAGGACATTGCAGACAAGAAGGGCCTCAAGCTGAGGTTCTGCAACCTGAAGGAGTGTGAGAATCACATTCTCTCGCTTGATAGCCCATGTGCCAGTATGAGGATGGAGATAGGGTGGCCACCTGGGGTGCCATTTGTTCATCCCCATGATCTACCTAATAAGGCAAAGATCGGTTTTCTTGAAGCATATGAACCCGGTTGGACAGCAACTCATCACGATATGGAATTAAGCCTGACTGAACCGGGACAAGCCAGTCAACCCCCATCGAACTGTAATTTTCTACTTCGAATCCACATCTTCATTTCCATTCATACTTGGGAATTTAGTGCTAATTTTTCTTTGTTTCTACTGACAACATTTTCGTTCATATTCTTCTGTGCAGGAATCGTCCTCCTTAGTTTCCAATATTGACAGCGTTGGCAGTTTTTGACAACAGGAAATTTGCAGTAACTACAGTTTATGACAACTGCAATAAGCTTCTTTGAAGAGGTTCCATACATAGGACTACAGAAATAATTGCAACCAAACGGCGTGTAATTTTGTTACAAGAAGTAGTGATCATAAAATGGAGCATATCGTCTATAGTCATTATTAGGAATGTGCTTGGAAAAGTTTGAGGAGTTTCTCTACCTTTTATACTTGAATTAGGTTTTTTTTACTGCAGTTGTTGTAGAATGTAACCTAACCATTTGTTTTCCTTTATTTAATTATCTATTTTTGAATGAGAAAGCTCACATTTGAACAGGCCTTAACGTACCAGTTATTATCTCGTCTTGCAAGCTTCGAGAAGAGTCTCAGAAGTAAATCAGAATCAAGAGGGTGAGAGATGAACAGAGACCTAAATATTTTAGTACATCTTGACGGTGCTTGTTTGAAAGCTCAACTGAAAGTTGAAGATAGACCTAAATGAACTTTAGTTAAGAAAAACCTGACAAAACCTAATACAGATGTAACTGTTCAAATAGAGCTCTCATGGTAGGTTTTTTTTTTTTTTCCTTTCTTTTTTTAATCTATTATTTAAACTTCTGAAGGTCTGTCATGAAAATAAAGTTAGCAGATATTTTAGATGAAATGCAGCTTAATTGAAGAGTGAAAAACTCAATTTACACAAGAAGAAAAAAAGGAGTCCAGAGCTTTTACATCTGTGAAAAGACTATAGTCCCTAGTCAATGGGGGCAACCATAATAATACAACATGCTTATACCTCACCCTGACTTAAAAAAATCCAAGAAAGCACTTCAGCTGAGCAGAGAAAATCTCAGAAATCCATACTGATACCGCTTGATCACTGATTGATTCTCGAAAGCAAGCACTAGCCTCTGCGTCTGCAGGACC
The DNA here is from genome assembly GCA_025413025.1 of Ficus hispida. Lineage (NCBI taxonomy): Eukaryota > Viridiplantae > Streptophyta > Magnoliopsida > Rosales > Moraceae > Ficus > Ficus hispida. Next base: position 3,008,477 of record CM046366.1, read on the forward strand.
AAGTTAAGGGCCATTACAGAGCCAAAGGCTTGCAAAGTTTAAATGCCTCACATGCCATCAAATGGCTGTATCCATCAGCGTTGTTTCTTCGCTTCGTTGGGCAAACTCTAAATCTTTTTCAGCCTCGAAATGGCGGTGGTTGGTTTTCAAAGGGCAACTCGATGGGAGTAGCGTTGCCATAGAATTCTT